>QRFJ01003205.1:0-39738 GCA_006176705.1 Cocos nucifera
CAGAGAAGATTACAAATTATTTGGGTCTGAGCAAGTTAAAACCCCATGTTTTTGGACTAGTGACCCTCCCACATTAACCAGTCTGTTTCAACTGCTTGAACAGAGAAGTCTCTGAAAAAAATGGATAGATGATGATAATGAAGGCCAGATATACATGTTGGGCCTTGATGTCTGATGAAGCCTCCAGCACCAAACATGAGCGACTATCCGGGACTACATGCCAAATGTTGGCCTCACCTGCAGGAGAGTGTTGCCGTGCAACAGAGTCGCGCAGCCAAAATACAAGTTCACGAAATAATTTTAAGGACTAAAGATGCACTGCATGGGCAGTCAGTCCAATGATCACTGTCTGACAATGATCAAGGACATGGAAGAGCTTGAGAAGCTCGGTGAAAGTTGGAACTGTGACCTGCAGCAATCGATATTATCTGGAAAGTCCTTGGACTGATCGCATATGGGCAATTCACTTATGAATTACCACATGCATAATCAGCAAATTCCTTGCTCGAAGATTAATGCATATCGCTGCGTACCGCTGAGCTTTCATATGAAGAAGGCATAATCAAAGACTCAGTTCTATGCTAAAGAACATACTTCTTATCCAAAAGAAAGTCTTATGGAAAGAAAAAGAAGTCTGTGAAAAAGCAAAAGGTGAAAGGATCAAAGAAGAAGAAGGCAGAGCCGAAGAAAAAGGCCGATGGCAAAGGAAAGTGTTTCCATTGCAACAGCGACGGCCATTGGAAGCGGAACTGCCCTACTTACCTGGCCACCCTGAAGAACAAGAAGGAAGGTCCTTCTGGAGGTATGCTCGTTATTGAGTCTAACCTTACGATTTCTTCTGCATCCAGTTGGGTGCTTGACTCTGGTTCTAGTGCTCATCTGTGCACTTCTATGCAGGGTCTTGAGGATAGCAGGAGGCTGAGGGATGGAGACATGATCCTACGCATCGGTAATGGAGCAAGAGTTGCTGCAGTAGCCGTGGGAACATACCCTCTTCGATTACCATCTGGTTTAGACTTAGTTTTGAAAGACTGTTATTATGTGCCTGCAGCTAGCAGGAATTTGATTTCTATTTCATGCTTAGCACTAGAAGGCTATGTGATTACCTTCTTTAAGGACCATTGTAACATTCTTTATGAAAGAAATAAAATTGCAAATGGTTTTCTTATTAACGGTCTTTATCAGCTACATATTGATGTACCTAGTTCTAACTATCGAGCAAAACGTGAATGCCAAATGACCTAGGGATAGTCCAAACGATAGATATCTATGGCACCTGAGATTAGGTCATATAGCAGAAGATAGGATCAACAAATTGGAGAAAAATGGGCTATTGAGTCCATTGACTTTCGAGTCATATCCAACTTGTGAATCTTGTCTTCAAGGCAAAATGACTAAACTCCCTTTTGTAGGACATGGGGAAAGGGCCACAGATCTCCTTGCCCTAGTACATACTGATGTGTGCGGCCCATTTGATGTGCCGGCTAGAGGCAATTTTGTCTACTTCATTACCTTTACCGATGATCTGTCTAGGTATGGGTATGTGTATCTTATGAGACACAAGTCTGAAGCTTTTGAAAAGTTCAAAGAATTCAGACATGAAGTAGAAAAACAAACTGAAAAATCCATTAAGGTTCTTCGATCAGATCGAGGAGGTGAATACCTTAGCCGAAAATTCCTAGACTATCTCAAGAAAAATGGCATAGTCTCTCAATGGACTCCACCAGGAACACCTCAACTCAACGAATTTTAGAATGGAGAAATCGGACTCTATTGGATATGGTTCGATCCATGATGAGCTTCACAGACCTCCCTGATTTTCTTTGGGGACACTCATTGTTAACTTCAATTTATCTACTGAATAGGGTTCCCTCTAAAACCGTTCCTACCACACCGTATGAGATATGGCACGGTAAGAAACCAAGTCTGAGTCATCTCAGAATTTGGGGTTGTCCGGCTCATGTCAAAAGACAACAAGCGGACAAGTTAGAGTTTAGGTCCTTCAGAGCTCGATTCATAGGATATCCTAAAGAGTCATTAGGATACTATTTCTACATTCCAGAAGACCACAATGTGATTGTGAGTCGACATGCCATCTTTCTTGAAAAATAGTTTATTCAAGATAGCGGCATTGGAAAGTAGATCAAGCTTGATGAGAAAGTCTCACAAGTGGAACGAGCTAAGGACCAATTGGAACCAAATCAGGTTGAGCCAATAAGAACACTACCTCCTCCACCTCGTAGATCGGAAAAGAGTTTTCCATCCCCCTGAAAGATACTTAGGTATTATTTCAGAGGAAGTAGAGAAAATGTTCCTCGTAGGTAATGGTGCTCATGGTGATGATCCCAAAACCTACAACGAGGCGATATCAGATATCGACTCCGAGAAATGGCTAGAGGCAATGCAGTCAGAAATTGACTCGATGCACTCAAACCAAGTCTGGACCTTGGTAGATCCACCAGAAGGTATAGTACCTATTGGGTGTAAATGGATCTTCAAGAGAAAGATTGGTGCAGATGGGAATGTGGAGACATTCAAGGCTAGACTAGTGGCAAAAGGTTATAGTCAATGCGAAGGCATTGACTATCAGGATACCTTTTCCCCAGTGGCTATGCTAAAATCCATCCGCACATTGCTTGCCGTTGCAGCCTATTTCGATTATGAAATATGGCAAATGGACGTGAAAACGGCATTCTTAAATGGATATCTTGAGGAAGATATCTATATGGAACAGCCGCTAGGTTTCACATCCAGTGATACTGATCACAAGGTTTGCAAGCTGCAAAGGTCCATATATGGACTTAAGCAAGCATCTCGGAGCTGGAACACTCATTTCAATGATGTGATCAAAATAGTTTGGTTTCATCAAAAATGAAGAGGAACCGTGTGTTTTCAAAAAGGTCAGTGGGAGCGCTGTTGTCTTCCTCGTATTGTACGTGGATGACATCCTCCTTATTGGGAATGATATTCCCATGTTGACGATAGTCAAAATATGGTTGTCCAAGGAATTCTCCATGAAAGACCTAGGTGAAGCATCCTTTATTCTAGGAATTAAGGTCTATAGGGATAGACCGAATAGGATGCTAGGACTTTCACAGAAGATGTACATAGAGGAAGTACTAAAGAGGTTTAGTATGGAAAACTCTAAGAGGGGATTAATACCCTTCAGACATGGTATTCATCTTTCCAAGAAGATGTGCCCCAGCACACCTGAGGAAATAGAATGCATGAGCAAGATCCCTTATGCTTCTGCAATAGGGAGCCTCATGTATGCCATGCTATGTACACGACCTGATATAGCCCATGCTGTGAGTGTCACAAGCAGATATCAGTCAAATCCAGGTGAAGAACACTGGACTTCTGTGAAATGTATCCTTAAGTACTTGAGAAGAACTAAGGATATGATGTTGGTCTTTGGTAATGGAGAACTCCAAGTCCAGGGATACACAGACTCAGATTTCATGTCTGATATAGATGATCGAAAGTCGACATCTGGGAGTCTGTTTATGTGCAATGGTGGTGCTGTCAGCTGGAAGAGTTCCAAGCAAACGGTGATACCACCTCATCCACGATTACCTCGAAAAGGGTTACGTCGAGGTCAAGAGAGTCGACTCCGCAGATAATGTGGCAGACCCACTTACAAAGCCGTTGGGCCAGCAGAAGTTCGAAGCCCACCTTGAGAAGATGGGACTTAGACTTGTAGCCAATTGGCTTTAGGACAAGTGGGAGATTGTTAGATATATGTGCCCTAGAAGCCAGAATTGGCTGACACTTGTAATACACTTCTAGGGGCAAAATTATAATTTTGACTAAAATCAATAAAATGGGTTATTTTCTATCACATATGTGTATTTAGTGTCTGTGATACATCCTTTGAGTTAATGGTAATGATAATTCATATTTTCAAGAGTTGAAAATTTAAGACATGAATAATCATTATTAACTCATAAAATTGCTCCCGACCATAGGATCATCACGAGGATGGTGATTGATCCGGAAAGGTTGGTGTACAATCGCTTCTCTTTAGTAGATGAGTCTTGAGTCTACGGTGTGGAGACACCGGAGCGAGAGTACAGGTACTCGTTAGAGAACGAGGGCACTGAGCGTGACCACCTCGAGTAGTCATTAGGGAGTCTACCTTCTCGTCAATGACTGACTCGATGCTGCAGTAGTGTGTCTGGTTCTTTGACCTGAGGTGCATCGGTAGTTCACCTTGAGGGTGTTATAGTTTGACTACACCATTACTCGGTCTCCTAGCCATATGGAACCCTGAGGTGTATGTTGGCTATAGCATGTTCATTGTAGGAACTGGATGGCATCAAGATGGAATCTATCTACCTCGGTGGTAGAGGAGCAGCCCTATGATAATCATGAGAATCAAGTCCAGAAGCCCATGGCCATGGCAGAGTGAAATAATAGAAAGAGTTTCTATTTAGATTTTCACATCGGACTCGAATCGAATGATTACATCATATGACAGAAACTAGGGTTTGACGAGTTCACCTTAACCCTAATCTGATCGGGGCTCAAGATAGAAGAACTTAATCACACAGGTAGCTGCACCAAGAGGTTCGCATTCAGCTCTGATGGGTTGCCACCATATACTGCTAGGTGTCACTGGTGGATTTTGGGAGCAATTAGAATGATTTAGATGATCGATCATTCTAGCTGTTCGAATCAGAAGAGTTCTGATCCATCGAAAGGAGTTTCGATGATGTCGATGATAGAGATCATGACATATCCCATTACCATACAGAACTGAACCTAACTGGGTCACACAAACAAGGGTTTGAATCTGGTGATCATCAATTGAACTGATCCAGTTCAATTGATCTGAATGAGATTCAATTAGGTTCAAGAAAATCGTGCTAGCACTCGATTGAACCTAACGTTCTTCTTTTACTATCATAAATAAGTTGTCCTGATCTGAGCCAAAGGAGTTTGTGCTCAATCAGAGGCCTTCATATGGTCTGACTGGAGGTTGTCCAAGTCAGAAAAGGTTGTCTTATTTTGTAAGACATTACCTGCCATTTTTGGTCACCTGCCATTTCTTGTTCTTTGACTTTGGTCAAAAGTCTACCTTTGACTGGTCAAATGTTGACCATTGACACTTTGACTTTTGACCACATGTCATGCACCTATTGGAGAGCTGGTGGGGGCCTGTCCCCCTGCCAGAACCTGGCAAGGAGGAGGGCGCACGCCACCCTAGGCGTGTGCCCAAGTTGGAGGCGCCTAGGAGTCCTTGTTGGACAAGGACTCCATCTCCTTTTTGGATTCCAATTAGAGTTCTTCTAAGAACCAACTTTGACTGATCTTAGGCGCCCTCTAAGGAGGAATCCAGGGGACTCTATTCCCACCAATCAGATTTAGATCTGATTTCACAAAGGGTTGTGATTGGTTGGGAAGAAGAGGAGTTGGATCACAGCTAGTCTATAAATAAGACCCTGTACCCAACTCAGATTGACATGAGATTGAAGCTAAGAGTTTCCATACGCCCCAAGGCTGCCTCTCCCCTCCTTCCTCCATGCCAAACCACCTTCTCCCCTTGCCTCTCCACATCCAAAAGGAGTTTTGGATTTTTGGTTGGTGCGATTCAAGCAAGAGAAAGGCGATCAAAAGCAAGAAGGCTGCGCTGCTGCAAAGGACGACTGCTGATCTTCAAAAGGAGTTTTGAAGATCCTCCAGATCAGATCCAGATCTGATTTTTGGAGATGTGATAGAGAAAAAGAGGATCTCCAGATCCAGCCCGAGTGGATACCGGTAGAGGCCAAGCGCTTGCGTGGCTAGATTCAGAACCTTCCGCTGCATACAGGATCATCAATAGGGTAATAGGATTACCCAAATCAGGTAAATTAAATTTAATTTAATTTATCTTTATTTATTTTATTTATTAAAATAATATTAATCAGATCTGAAATATCTCAGATCTGATATAGATCAAAGAGAAAATTTTTGAAATATATCTCTTGATTTGATCAGATCTGAACGAACCTAGATCAGAAAATCAGGATTTTCCTTCAGGAGGAAGTGTAGAGGTAGCTACAGGCAACAGACTTGTAGGATACCGCAAGAGGAGTGGCACTGCACAAGCCGAAGCACACTGTTCGCAAACTGATGCGATATGGCATTGATGAGACTATCTCTTATGCTCTCATCACTATCAATGGAGATCAAGAGAGCTTTAAGGAGGCCATGGAGAGTTTGGATCGAAAATCATGGATGCAGGCTATGATGGAGGAGATGGAGTGTCTCAGGAAGAACCAGATGTGGCAGCTGGTGGATCTACCAGATGATGCTCGACTCATTGGCTCCAAATGGATTTTCACCATAAAAGAGGCACTTTTAGAGCAAGGTGGACTGAGGTACAAGGCTAGGCTGGTAGCCAAAGGGTACTCACAGAGAGAAGGGATGATTACTCAGAAGTCTTCTCTCCAATTGTTAGACATACGTCCATTAGGATGCTGTTGAGCATTATTGCTGCTCATGACTTGGAGCTAGAGCAAATGGATGTTAAGACGGTATTTCTCCATGGAGATTTGGAGGAGAGCATATACATGGAGCAGCCATAGGGCTTCAGGGAGCCTGGGTCAGAGGAAGAGGTCTATTTACTGAATAAATTGCTGTACAGATTGAAGCAGTCTCCTAGACAGTGGTACAAGTGGTTTGACACTTTTGTGAGAAGTATAGGCCTTTTCAGGTGCGATCATGATCTATGTGTATATGTGAGGTCTCTGGAGCTTGGTTATATTTACTCTTGTATGTAGATGATATGCTGATAGCATGCAAGAGTAAGAAAGTTGTGCAGGAGTTGAAAGGAGCTTTGTCTCAGGAGTTTGAGATGAAGGACTTAGGGCCTATAAAGAAGATCCTTAGTATGAAAATCATCAAAGATAGAACCAAGAGGCTGCTACATCTATCTCAAGGAGGATACATCAAGAAGATCTTAGAGAGGTTTACTATGAAGGATGCTAAATCGGTAGAGCTGCCACTTGCCAAGCATGTTAAACTCTCAAAGATCATGTCACCACAGACTGAGATGGAGGTTCAGAAGATGAAAAAGGTTCCATATGCTTCTGATGTGGAAAGTATTATATACTCTATGGTATGTTGTAGGCCAGATTTAGCCCACGCAGTGAGTCAGATAAGCAGATTTATGGCTCAATTTGGTAAGGAGCACTAGAGAGCACTGAAGAATATCTTCAGATATTTGACAGATTTAGTTGGGATTGGCATCTGCTATGGTCAGCAGGAAGGTGCCAAGGAACATCCTAATATATCCAAGAAGGCTTGAGGGCTACTAGAGGGGTTTGTAGATATAGATTTTGGTGGAGATGTGGATACTCGACATTCGACTGTAGATTTTATATTCAGCTTGTATGGAGGTCCAGTCTCATGGAGATCATGTTTGCAACCAATTACGATCTTATCCACTACTGAAGCAGAGTGCATTGGCATCATGGAGGCAGTGAAGGAAGCTCTATAGTTGAAGGGCTTGGTGCTGGAGATGGAATTTTCATAGAATGCAGTCAGGATGCATTATGATAGCTAGAGTGCATTGTTGCTCGTACAGAACTCTGTGTATCATGCAAGGACCAAGCACATTTATATCAGATACCACAAGATCAAAGAGCTAGTGGAGGATGGTGAAGTGGAGCTGGTGAAGGTTCACACTAACGAAAATCCAGCTAATGTACTCATAAAGGTACTTCTATGGAATAGCTTTTATAATTACATGGTATTGATGGGGTTGACGGATATAATTGAGTTTACAAGAACTTGAGAGCATCAAGGTGGAGCTTGTGAGCTTAGTTATGGTGCTCTCAAGCCTTGGAAGCAGATAGAAAGAGAGCAAGGAGTGAATGAAATCGACCATCAAAAAGTTTCAGCAAATGCTTTAGTCAAACCAGCTTGGCTCTTGATCGGGCTGGCTCAAGCAGAAGTCTAAAAAACGTATTAAGCTGATATGCTAAAAGAGCTAGCTCGATTCCTACACGAGCCAACCCGAGTGAAAGCCAAGCCGGCTTGAACCCTGAGAGAGCCGACTCGAGCAGTAGAACAGAGAGTGGTGATTCAAACTTTCATAGGAGATATCATCGTCGAGCTGGCCCGATTGTTGATCAAGCCAGCTCGAGCAGTGAACAGAACAGAATGTGATTTCTGTTCTGGCCTAGGATTGGGTTTAATCCTAGGGACTTAGGACCTTGGTTTGTAAGGTCCTAAGGAGGCTAACCTATGGATTGAACTAGGATTTATGCAAGGTGTATGCATGGGAGACATGGGTGTACATGGGCTTGGTGAGTGCATCACATTAGGTTAGTTAGGAGAGTTTTTTAGGTTGGATCTTATTTGACCAGATATATATATACTCTATACTGAGTTTTGTAAACAAGCACGAAATCAATACAAGCTTTTTCTCCCTAAAATCTCTCTCTTCCTCTCTCGTTCTTTCTCTCTTCTCCATGCCCTAGGGTTTTCTAGGGTTTCATAGGATAGCCTTCTCTTTCCTCGGATCTTTGTTGCTGTTTCTACAATCTTCAAATAGCAAGGATTAGTTTTGGATAGATCGATATCGAAGCGGTGTTGTCCTCTCTAAAATAATAATTGATATCAGAGCAGTACCGATTGGACCAACACGGAACTAGCTGAAGCTGGAGAAGATGAGGTCGCCATCGGTGACCTGCAAGACAAGTCTTGATCGAAGTTTGGAAGGGAGGCTTCGGCAAGACCCATCGATGATCAAGTCAGCTTTACTGACCAACAGAAATGGAGCACTCAGTAGAGTTTAGAATTTAGAGAGAAAACATATCTAGAGGATCCCTTAAATAGATAGAGCTCGTAATAGATTGATGGTGATAGTCATAACTGGTTGGTAGTGGGCCGTTCAGAGCTACGTGGAGTTTATTACGGAGGGTGGTGTCCATTGTTATGATGTGCTAATCTATTAAAAATTAATAATTGAAGTTTGGATGGAACAGCTATTGGTAGTGAAGAGCTTCATATTGCAACAATTCTAAAGAAGTTCAGACTTCTCCGAGGTTGTTGTCTGCATATAGATTGGTTTGCATTAAGCTAGAAGCTGCATTTGCATAGATGGTGAGGTCCTTCTAGATGACCGGAAGGAGCCTACTTGGTGATTGGGAGGAATTCAACTAGAGGGAGCCCTTTGGGTGATTGGAAGGAATTCGACTGAAAGGAGCTTGGTTGGCAACTGAAAAGAGCTCGACTGGAGAGAGCCCTTTGGGCGACTGAAAGGAATTCGACTAGAAGGAGCCTGGTTGGCGACTGGAAGGAGTTCGACTAAAGGGAGCCCTTTGGACAACTAAAAGGAATTTGGCTAGAAAGAACCAAGTTGGCGACTGGAAGGAGTTCGACCGGAGGAAGCCCTTTGGGCGACTGGAAGGAGTTCGACCGGAGGAAGCCCTTTAGGCGACTGGCTGGAAGGAGCTTGGTTGGCGATTGGAAGGAGTTCGATTGGAGGAAGCCCTTTAGGTAACTGGAAGGAATTTAGTTGGTGGCTTCAGGGTGGTCCGCGAATGAATAACTTGAAGACGAGGTCCTTTTGTCAACTCTAACTTGCACGTTCGAGATTCCAGATCCAACAAGGCCAAGATTTGCCACTCTCAATAAGGCATAGAGGTTCATCTAGGGGGAAGCTCTGTCAGTCTGTGATTCTTGCCGTAAGATCTAATCTGCAATGGTGAGATTTGGCTTAAAGGAGATTTGATTAAAAAGAAGTTTGACCAGCTTCAAGATTGGCTAGGCCAAGCTACATAGGGATTGAATACTTAGCCAACTGCTTGGTGATCACTCTCACTATTCAAGCTTGTCGGAGAGGAGTTCGACTGGAGCCAGCTACCTATATCAGAGGAACTTGGCTGTTTTTACAACTTGTCACCAAGCTCGTTTGGGCAAGGTCTGTAATGCTTTGTGGGCTCTAAAATTTATCCATGTAGTCTAAAAGATTAGCAGGCGGATTGAAGGTTGGCCATCGTGGAATTACCTTGGGACCAGATACCAGGCCAAACTTTAGTAGGAGTGGGTTTAACCCCAACAATATGCTTCTAACATGGTATTCATCTCTCCAAGAAGATGCGCCCTAGCACATCTGAGGAGATTGAATGCATGAGCAAGATCCCTTATGCTTCGGTAATAGGAAGCCTTATGTATGCCATGCTATTTACACGACCTGATATCGCCTATGTTGTGAGAATCACAAGCAGTTATTAGTCGAATCTAGATGAAGAGCACTGAACTTCTGTGAAATGTATCCTTAAATACTTGAGAAGAACTAAGGATATATTTCTGATATTTGGTAATGGAGAACTCCAGGTCTAGGGGTATACAGGCTCAGACTTTATGTCTGACATAGATGATCAAAAGTCGATATATGAAAGTCTGTTTGTGTGTAATGGTGGTACTATTAGTTGAAAAGTTTCAAGCAGATCGTGATAGCAGATTTCATCATGGAAGCGGAATATATCACTGCATTGAAAGCTACGAAGGAGGCTTTCTGGTATAACAAGTTTGTTGCAGATCTCGAAGTGATGCCATCCGATGACATCCCTTTGTACTACGATAATAATGGTGCCATAGCCCTAGTTAAGGAGCTGAGGTTTCACCAAAAATCCAAGCATATCGAGCATCGATTCCATCTCATCCGCGATTACCTCGAGAAGGGATACATCGAGATTAAGAGAGTCGACTCCATGGATAATATGGTAGATCCACTGATGAAGCCTTTAGGCCAGCAGAAGATCGAAGTCCATCTTAAAAAGATGGGATCTAGATTTATAGCCAATTAACTTTAGATCAAGTGGGAGTTTGTTAGATATATGTCTTAGAAGCCAGATTAGCTGACACTTATAATATACATTCTAGGAATAATTTAATAATTTTGACTAAATTTAATAAAAAAATTATTTTCTATCATATTGTATATTTAAAGTATCTGTGATACATTCTTTGAGTTAATGGTATGATAATCATATATTTTCAAGAGTTGAAAATTTAAGGCATGCATTGTCATAATTAACTCATAAACTACTTTCGATCGTAGGATCATCACGAGAATGGTGATCGATCTGTAAGATCAGTGTATGACCACTTTCTTAGGATAGATGAGTCTTGAGTTTACGGTGTGGAGACATCAGAGTGAGAGTACAGGCACTCATTGAGAATAAGGGCATTGAGTGTGACCACCTCGAACAGTCATAAGAAAGTCTACCTTCTCATTGATGACTAGCTTGATACTGTGGTGATGTGACCGATTCTTTGACCTGAGGTACATCGGCAGCTCACCTTAAGTGTGTTATAGCTTGACTACACCATAACTCGGTCTCCTAGCCATTCAAAATTCTGAGGCGTATGTTGGCTATAGCATATTCATTATAGGAATTGGATCACACCAATAGCGGATCTATCTACCTCGGTAGATGAATAGTAGTTCTATGATGATCATAAGATTGAGTTCTTAAGTCCATGGTCATGGCAGTGTGATATAATAGAAAAGAATTTTCTATTAGAGTTTCACATCGAACTTGAGTCGAATGATTCAATTATATGCTAGGGTGTTGGGTTTGATGAGTTTACCTTAACCCTAATCTTATCAGAGCTCATGATAGAAGAATCCAATCACACAGGTAGCTGCATCGAGAGGTTCACTTTTAGTTCTGATGGATTGCCACCATATACTACTAGGTGTCACTGATGAATTTTGGGAGCAATTAGAATGATCTTGATGAACAATCATTCTAATTGTGTAAATTGAAAAAGTTTTGGTCTATTGAAAGATTTTTTGATGATATTGATGATAGAGATCGTGACGTATCCCATTATCATATGAAATTGAATCTAACTGGATCACACAAACAAGAGTTTGGATCTGGATGTCATCAATTAAGCTAAACCAGTTCGATTGATTTGGATTTGATCCGATTAGGTTCAAAAAAATCGTGCTAGCACACGATTGAGCCTAACATTCTCCTTCTGTAATCCTTTTGGTTCATCTCGATTGAGCTAAATTGGATTTGGCTTATCCAAAAATCCTATATGGATTTATCCTAGTCTAACTGGAGCTTGTCTAGGTCAAATTTGAGCTTGTGCTAATTCCATTGGATGAAATTAGGACAAGGGTCAAAGGTTGACCCGGATGTAGGAAAGAAGAAAGAGAGGGTGAAAGAAGGGAGAGGGGGCATGCGTCCCCTGAAGATTTTCTAGGGGCGCACACCTCTAGATGATCCATGAGGTGTGGAGAGGGTGCACGTCCCCCTAGGCATGTGCCCCATATGGATTAGGGTGTTGACCAATCAAATTAGATTTGACTAGGTCAAAGGTGCTTGATGAGATCAAACACCTTAAAGATAGGTTTCTTGCTCCATCATACTTTCTATCCAAATTATTCCATGCCATTTATTCATATTTTTGTTTGACAAATTCAGAAGAAATAGGAGGGGCATGGGGTTCAGGTATAGAGTTCTTCTGCATGTTATCTTTGACCTGGTCAAAGTTGCATGCTAAGGGACTCTAGGTTTGGTCTATTTAAAGGGCCCTGTGCAACCTGAATCGCATCGCTATTTCATACTGTGAAGTCCTGCCCAATTCCTCATCTCCATGCCCCCTCATCCTCTTCCTCTCCCTCTTCTCCATGCCTAACTTGTTGGGCAAAACAGCAAGAGGAAATCAAGTCCTATGGGCACCAAGGATAAACAAGAGACGACGTTGTTCGCGAGATGAGTGCGCTGCTTTCAATTTTTGTTTTGAAGGCTCTACAAATCAGATCTAGATTTGATCTTTGGAGATCAAATTCAAAAGTAGAAAACATCCAAAATTAGTCCGAGTGGACTCAGGTAGAGGTCAGGTGCTTACGTGGCTAGATCTAGAACTCTAGGTTACGATAGATCATCGTCAGGGTAACAGTTACCCTAAACAAGTAACATTTGATATTCTAGATTTAATTTTAATTTTTATTTTTAATATCAAATCATAAGGATCAGATATGAAAACTCTCAGATCTGATCAAAATTTGTAGAAAAAATTTTAGAAATTTTCGCTACAAATTTGATTAGATTAAATCAATTCTGCGGCAGAAAACTAGGTTTTCCTTTATCTTTCTCCCTTCTCTGAGCTTAACTTCCTACTTTCTCTTCTAAAAAGTTTCACTTTCTCTCTCTAGTTTCTTTCTCTACTTTATCTTTCTGTAAATTTTCTCTCTCTAGAATTATTTCTCTCTCTATAAAATTATCTCTCTGACATTGATCGAATAAGGGCTTTCATTCAATGATTCCGTTCTGACCTTAGCAAATAAAGTTTTGGTCCGAGGTTGCTGGCGAGTGTGTCAGTAACCAACTTGGCCAGACTTAGATACCATTAATTAGATCATCTATAATTTTATTGAACCATCTATATGCTAATTCAATCATGATTTGATTAAATCATCTTGATTAGACCAATCGAATTGTTGGACAGTATCGTCTAATTAGTCTTATTCCATCTTGTTAATTTCTATCCTCTCTGATATTCTTTCTCTACAGGATTCATGAACCAATGAATCTGATCTATTGCTTTAAATCTGAGTTAATTTCAGTAAGAGGTTTTGAACCACTCTATCAGTCGAACAATATGCCCATACCATCTGAGCCTTTATTAAGTATCGCATGATCTGATCCTTATTAATCTCTATCAAATTATTATATATTAAGTAATTCTAATTAAATGAAGCTACCTAATTAAATTGACCCCTAATTGCTAATCAATGTACTAACCTCCACTTTGACTCTTTTCGGGCACTAATAGATTTGATCACTGTTGATCTCTATTGAACCATCTATTTTATCTTCTAATCATGATCAGATAAAATTACCTTGATTCGATTGATCAGGATATTGAATGCTATCGACTTTTATCAACCTTATGAGGGAAGTAGAACTTAGAGAATTTTGTGGCTTAAGACTAATAAAATAATATATTTTGAATAATGGGTTTTGAAGGATGCTCTTCAAATTGATTGAATCTGTTTATTCAGTGTTCTATAGAAATAAGTAATGAACCATCTCTTCGAGATATTTCATAACTTATTTTGAAAGCAATTAATTAGTTTATGAAATTATACATAATTTAAAAAACTATATTTGGAATGAAAAGTGATTTTTAAGTTGAGATTCTAAAACATTATAGTTTATAGATTTATTATATAATAGGTATGGAATTGTGATGTATATATGTTATCATGCAAAAGTGCTTTAATATGGATCAGATTTTTTGTTTTCAGTCTATGTCTTGGACCCTACCAATGGAGGTTATGCATTGGATTCTAGACCTTGCCAATGGAGATTATGCTTTGGACTCTAAACCCTGTCAATAAGGATTGTGCATTGGATTCTAAACCCTACCAATAGGAGTTATATATTATCCTGATTGAGCTCACTGTTTCTATTTTGGTCTTGCCACAAAGCTAAGTATAGTTATAGTTACGGCTGTTGAGTTATTTGTATTTTATTTTGAATTAGATTTATGATTTTATATGCATATGAATATTTGTAAATATTTGATTTATATAAGTAAGCATGAAATACGTTCTTATAATTATTCATAATATTATTTTTGAATATTATATTTTATGATAATATCTGAAATATCTAGCTGAGATATTTTTTACTTATTAGGTTATTAAGCTTATCATCTCTCTCTTTTATTTTTTAGATTTAGATTTTTAATTATGGATATGGGTACTGCTTTGGAAGTGAGTTAGAAACAAAAGTCAACAATATCAATCAACTTTAGAGACTTATTATTATATTTTATAGGATTATTGTTCGAGGCTTCATTAATATAAGATCTTTTGAATATTATTAGAATTTTATGAAATCGTTAAACTTTGGACTTAATTTATTATAAGTTCTGTAATATATTGATATCATATTTGGAATGCCTTGCATGCTTGTGAAGACAGTTCTCCATGATTTGCGGTGGTTACCATGATCCTTTGATATGTAATCTCACATTGACGGCACGATAGTTGGACTATTATAACTAGCATGATGGTTGGACTATTATAACTAGCACAATTATGGGATTATTAACTAGACTAGATTTATATTCATAACAATCTAGAAATAGTTTCGGAGTAAACCGAGAAGAAGGAGAAAAAATCTTTTTATAAATCTCATAGAATTTTTAGTTAAATTATTCATGCAAATTTTTAACTATTATTATAGAACAAGAGCATTTAGTATTATAAAAAATATTTTATAACTTATCGGACGTCACAGATAATGTCCGGTTTGTGTCAGATGGTCGACTGGCCTTTGGGGCGTTTGGATATAAGACACATGTTACATTACATGTTCGGGGGAGCAAGGTAAGGGATTTCTCCGGTCCATACCGCAGGAAGAAAAAGGAGGGTGAAGGAGTTGAAAAAATTAAAATTAAAAAGAAAAAAGAAAAAGGACAAGGAGCCGATTGATCGCTTGGAAGGTGGACATAATCAGGCGAATCTCATCCTGCTGCTATCTCTAATTATTTAGTTTCATACATGCTATCGTTTCCTAATGGTTTCACCTTTGCTTTTATTTTGGGTTCCGCCTTTTTCTTCGGCTTTCGGCTTTATCACATCTTTTCTGTTTTTTTGGCCGGCGCCAGCTTTTCCTTTCCTACGACAGTCCCTCCGCCCTCATCTTTGGCCTCCCTCTCTCCTTTCTCTTCATAATGCCCTCTCCAACCTTAATCTCTTCAGAGATCACTTAGAGAAGGAAACAGCTATTTAGGTCATGTCCAAATCCCACCATCCCACTCCAATGGCTGAAGTGGTTGTGGCTAAGAGCTTTCTGTTCTCCTTCCTCTTCTTTCTTCACAATGTTTGCTCTTCAGGTCAGTATCTCAAACTCTACTTTCTATCACTATTATTCAGTTCCCTAAGTTTAATGGAAGAAGTAAGGATAAACTAAACTAGTTCATTTGTCATCTCTGATAGTTACTAAGATGTCCTGGTTTAAATTAGGAAATGTTCACTTCTTCAAATACTTTACCTTTTGGGACCAAGAATATCTATGGTAATTTTAAGGGAACATAAAGGTAATATTTGCAAGATGATCTAATATCTTTCCCCTAGAAATGTTTAAGACTGCTTTTTTTATTGTGAAAAAAATTAGATTCTTTAGATTATATATCCAAATTCTTTCTAAGCTCGGTGTACCCGTTCATTTTGGGAAAAAAATTGATGGGCTTCAGTTTTGTTCAGTCTCTCTCGCTACATTTTCAATTTTAATGCTTTAATAGATGAAATAAGAACAAACGCAGTTAGTCCATTTGCCATCCTCAATAGCTACAAGGATTTCTTAGTACAGCTTGTAAAAAAGCTCTTAGTCTTTCGGGTACAAGAACATAGATGGGCCAACTAGAAGGAGCATAAAGGTCACGTTTGTAAGATGATGTATATGTCTCCCTTGGTGATGTTTGGGACTGTTCTTTATCTTTATGAAACTAGATTCTTTTGGCTTTTCTATCTCAATAGTTTCTCTCAGCCCTTGCCGTTTTGGAGAATTATTGGAATTTAGGTATTTATTTTGCACCCATTTTCCTTCAGGAACCATTGTGGGTTTCTCATATGATGCAAGGGAAGAGAATCCTGCCTGGAGATCTCCCACAAAGACACTGTCTTTCCTTCAGAAGAATATGGTATCTTCCTCTCAGTTTAAGGTCTTTCTCACAGACCCAGGAGCATTCATAGATTTACCGCCCAACACTGGAATCTCTGTTGATCTCTTTGTGGACCAACTCAAACTGTTTAAGCAAGTGAAATCTAAGGATTCCACCACCTCATGGCTCAAAACCCATCTACATCTTGTAGACGCTCTCCCCTATTTGAACATCAGTAACATTCTGGTTGGCGGTACCGAACAAAGCGTACCTTTACTTCTTTCCACCTTGAGCTCGATAAAGGCTTCTCTCAAGAGCTTTGATCTTGATCAAAGCATTGGTGTCTCAGCCATGTTTCCCCTCTCCACCCTTAAGACCTTGGACGAATCTAACAATAAAAATCTGCTGCAGATAATGAACTTTATAAAGAACTCCCAGTCTTTTGTGGCAGTAGAGACACTTGTAGATGGAGCACTGAGCTTGGGAGATGGCTTTGTTCAATCCACCATCCAAAATGCAATGTGGGCTTGCATCACTCTACCTTATCCTGACATCCTCATAGTTCTATATGTGAAGAGCTCTGTTGTGCCAAGTGGAATGGAAATAGCTGAATTTACCGAGAGAATGATGAAATCTATTGGTAACCATGCTCTGATAAGAGAGAGGATTTTGGGACTGTTTGCTGAGATATCCCATGTTGGAGAATTTGAGCAGAAGAAACCTAGTTGGGAGGATGAATTAATCTTCCCTTCTCATAGAGAACTTCTTGGCCATGATAATAGACCCATATCTGCAACCAAAACAACAGCCCATGATTCTGTCATCCCAATAGCAAACCCTACAACAACACCTATAATGGTTCCCTCGATGAAACCCAGAACCAGCAATTATCACTGTACCCTCTACCAATCCTGTTACAGTTTTTCCCACAAATCCCATCACAGCACCAATTACTGTTCGCCCCTTGGATCCTGTACCCAATCACGGTCCCTTCAACAAATCCTATGCCAACACCTGCGACAACACCAGTAGTGCCTTCGACTAATCCTGCTATGACATCCACAACACTCCCTGTGAGCCCGCAGGTAACCAACCCTGTGACAACCTATCCATATCCACCATCTGGGAGCACACCATCTTTAACACCACCAGGAACAGTGCCGAGCACGGTCCTGTTTCACCAACAATTTCCGGGCAGACTTGGTGCGTGGCCAAGACTGGGGCTTTGGATGTGGCACTCCAGATGGCACTGGATTATGCTTGTGGGATTGGAGGAGCAGACTGCTCAGCAATTCAACCAACAGGGAGCTGCTATAGTCCAGACTCCCTCCAAGCCCATGCCTCATATGCCTTCAACAGTTACTACCAAAAGAATCCAGTGCCAACTAGCTGCGATTTTGGAGGAACAGCCTTGATCGTCAATGTTAATCCAAGTAAGAACTTACAATTCAAGCATCCTTGCTTTTAAATATTGTTAATACGCTATCCTCAATATAAAACATCACCAAATCTTTTCATCTTTATTTAGATGTAGATGACAGTAGCTGTAAATCAGTAGCTAGTTCTTCTTACATCCATTAAACCTGCAATAAATTAGAGCTTGAAACATAAACTGCTTACTTTGTAGCTCATGCATTTTCTGAAATATTTTGGCAGGCTCAGGAATGTGCATATACCCATCTTCCAGGTAGACACACTTGAAATACAGCTCCTGCAATTAATTACGGATATATTTTGGTGCATCATACATAACCTTCATGTCTATTTTGAATGTGCAGTTCTGTTTCTGGTTTCGGTCCTGCTACTACCACTACTGGTTCCAGTTCAGGTTCGTCAGTTTTGAACACCAATAACACAGGTGACTTTGGTACAGTTTTTGGGTCAGACAACCCTGGTGGCGCTACAAACGATTCATTCTCTCTTTCTGCTGGCTGGATCTTCTTATTGTTTGTGCTTACCATAGCCTGTATCACTGGTAACATCTAGTAGCCTTTTATTTTCAGTTCTAGAGCAGTCTACATCTGATCGATGTATAGAGAAGATTTGGAAGTCTGATGTGTATATGGACGGATTAGATCCTAGTCATTGTCAGAGATGACTCAATGAAAAGTTTGATTTCTTTACATACATTGTGGGAATATGATTTCACTTTAGGAAAAGCTAAAGAATATTTCTGAATGTACAAATGATTGCAGAGGAACAGAATGTAACATGGGGGCAATCAGGGGAAAGATCTGTTCTCTATCAACAATGCCGGGGCTGCTTTCTTTAAATGCTACTGCACCGTATGAACTCTTTTTATAACAACTGCCACACCTGATGTAGATATTAGAAATATCGAGCTTCATAGTGGAGCTCAGCTCTTCATCAATTTCTGCTTCTAGATGAAACCAACGAAGTACTGGTGCCTCGTAGCCAACTGATCACTCAGTTCTTTTTGAGTCTTGTACCTTCTTTCATCTTTTTTTTTTTTTTTTTTTTTTTTTGTTATAGGATTTGATGTACGGAATGGAAACACTGATTTTTAAAGTAAAACAATAAAATCATAAAATCAAATCCAAACCCTAGGACCATCTTATTAACATTTAAATCATATAAAAGGTATTTATAATATAAATGAGAACATTAGAACATACCTCTACCTCTGATCGCTTAATCTTAATTTGACTTTAATCGTCGATAGCAGTCCGTCAGGATTTCCATTAGGTACCTACATGTTCATCCTTCAATGTTGATTCACATAGGAACTTGATCAAGATACTAGCACATCTGATTGATTTAATTAAAATTCTTATAAGAAGAATTTTAATTATTTGGGCATAACCTTCCTTAGCCTTAAATGTTATCCTCTTAGCCTTTCCTTACCTTCCTTTCTTGCTCCTTGTCCCCTTAATTTTTATTTTTAATCTCTTTATCTTATTAGAAGGCTTCTTGTCCTTAAATCAGGATCTTGTCTAGACAAGAGAGAAGGAATAAAGAAAATTGGATAAGAGAGACTCTTGTAAGAAAGAAGGGAGGAAATCTAAATTGCTTGGACTCTCGGTGCGCACCCCTATTTATAATGTACCTAGGGGTGCCACCATAATTTCTCACGCCCTTTTCCTGGGCATTTCTCATGCCTATCCATCCTTCCCATGCCCACTTACCTATCCATCCTTCCCATGCCCACTTATGATTTTCAAGCCATGTGGAATTACGTAGACTTAGTCCAAGAGGTGTGCCTTAAAGCAGAAGGACTCTTCGGACTAATTTTATGTAGTTCCTTCCGAAGGGTCGCAACTCTTCCATATTGGCGCCAATATTCAATGGCTTTGACCAGGTTAGATGGCCATCTAATGGCTCTCGTAATGTGTGCCAAACCAGATTAGGGGCGTGGGAACTTTGGGCGTGGAGAGGAGTCCCTAGCCACTTGGACTCTTAAGTCCAAGTGGCGCCAAGATAAAGGGAGGCGGCTAAGAGTCCAATTTTATTCAAATTTCAGGTAACCACCAAGGAGAACCACAAGCAGAAGGACTCTTCTGCGCCCTCTCTTCAGATCTGAAAACATATAACAAAAGTTACGTGAAATAAAGGAAGGAAATTTGCGTCAAACTTATCCATGTGCCATATATCCCTTGCGCATGAACCAAAACCCCACGTGCCAAGAGAGAGTTTCTGGCGCGTGAGTTGCTGTTAGATGATGCCTAGACCCTGGTCATCAAGCCAAGGGTTAACCCAATCAGTTAGCCAAATTTGATTTAACTCAAATTGGATTAAAATTAGCCCAAATCGAAATTCGATTCGAATCTAGGTGCTAGGGTTTGCAACATGTGCTAGCATGTTTAACTTGCAAACATGATTTAATCCAATTAGACCCTTAATCAAATTTTTTTTTTTTTGTGATCCATTGGGTTTCATATCTAGCCAGCTGTGGGTCCGGATGCGATTTGACCTAATCTAGTTAGAACTTAACCAAATCGATTTAGATCAGAACTAGCTAACCCGATTCGACCAATTAGAATACGTTCTAATTAATGATCAAATTAAACTCTTTAATTCGATCGAACCCACAAGGCTAGATTGACGTCTAGCAACATATCATGTCTACTCGAAAGATATGAAATTTTAATGAAAATATCAAAAATATCCTTCAGTGGAAAGTTATTGTGCAACTAGATCCTTCGATCACCCTACATCCCGAATATAACTCAGAGTATGAAAATATATCAAACCCAATATCATATTCATATTTTTCTCAATCTTATAATGATGATTCGATTAATGAAACATTATAAACCATTTCTAATTTTCATCATGCTTTGATCAAAGACTTCCTGAATCATCCTTTGATTGAAGCAGGTAGGATGCGATCTTTTCTTACCAGGAGTGATCGATTCCATATTGACCTACTCATAATTTTCATATGTAATCCACCATATCCAGAACACCCCGTACATGACTAAGTCATGAATGAATATGAACTAAAATATAGATTCATACATATAAGGTATTATGGTAGTCTCAGGTCAAAGGATTACATGCACAACTTTCACTATGAGAACCATCTATTGACATGCAGATAAGACTCCATTAGATGTTCTTAAGTTGGATCAATTCAGTGAACTCATTCTCTAATGAGTACCCACATTCTTGTATTAGTGTCATACACAAGTGATTGTGAGATCAATCATCCTCTACATTGAGTATACATAGGATGTGCCAGTCTTATCGGAAACATTGATTCTCAACTCAATGTTTCTTCGATCAAGACTATTTAAATTAAGATTTTAGATCTCACTGGTATGATTTGATCATAACTCTAAAACCATAATCCTAATTTATGGGGTTCATCATAATCTTAAATAAATAATTAAGATGCAGCATATGATGAAATAAATATCTTTATTTATTTGAAAATATCATTATATGAATTTGGAAGATAAAAATAGCCCATCAAAATATAAATTTCGATTGGCTTGAGGGCATATTTCTTTCAACCTCCCACTTACACTAAAGTCAATCGCGCTTATATTTTAATCCCATACAATCAAGGTGGTGATCGAATTGCTGCTGTGGTAAAGTCTTAGTGAACGGGTCTGCTATATTGTTCTTTGTATCTACTCATTCAATGACAACATCTTATCTTTCAATAATTTCACGAATGAGATGGAAGTGTTTTAGAATGTGCTTGGATTTATGATGAGACCTTGATTTCTTTGCTTGAGCAACTGCTCCAGTATTATCACAGTAAAGTGGTACTGGGTTTTCAATTTTGAGAACTATACCCAATTCAGTGATGAATTTTTTCATTCAGACAGCTTTCTTGGTGGCTTTACTTGTAGCTATGTATTCTGCCTCAGTGGTTGAGTCAGCTACAGTAGGCTGCTTGGTACTCTTTCAACTCACTGCTCCATCATTCAGAGTAAAGACATATCCTGAAATGGATTTGCTATCATCTAGATCTGATTGAAAACTAGAGTCAGAATATGCTTCTAGTTTAAGATCAGATCCATCATATATTAGAAAAATATCCTTAGTCCTTCTCAAGTACTTAAGAATATTTTTCATAGCTTTCCAATGATCCTCTCCTGGATCAGTCTGAAATCTATTTGCAATGCCTAAGGCATAAGCAACATCAGGCTTGGTACATAACATAGCATACATTATTGATTCTATAGCCGAAGCATAAGGAATAGAACTCATTTCATTTCTCTCTTCAGGTGTCTTAGGAGATATTTTTTTAGAGAGATGTATGCATTGACTCATGGGTAAGTAACCTCTTTTACTCTCATCCATACTGAACCTTTTCAGCATTAAGTCAATGTACCTAGACTAGGACAAGCCTAGCATCCTCTTAAATCTATCTCTATAGATCTTCATTCCAAGTATATAGGATGCTTCTCCCAAGTCTTTCATAGAAAACTTATTTGATAGCCATAACTTGATCGATTGCAACATTGGGATATCATTCCCAATGAGGAGTATGTCATCTACATACAGAACCAAGAAAACTACACTCCCACTAGTCTTCTTGTACACACAAGGTTCATCCATATTCTTGATGAAGCCAAGCTCATTGACTGTAACATCAAAGTGGATGTTCCAACTCCTTGATGCTTGCTTTAATCCATAAATGGATCTTTTAAGCTTGCATACCTAATTTGGTCTCTTATTTGAAATAAATCCCTCTGACTGTGACATGTAGACCTCCTCCTCTAGGAAATCATTAAGGAAGACGGTCTTCACATTCATTTGCCATATTTTATAATCATCGTATGCTGCTATGACAAGCATAATCTGAATAGATTTGAGCATGGCAATAGGTGAAAATATTTCATCATAATCAATCCCCTATTTTTGCCTAAAACCCTTAGCCACCAATCTGGCTTTATAGGTTTCAACTTGACCATCTGCTTCAATCTTTTTCTTAAAGATCCATTTGCACCCAATAGAGTTCACATCCTCTAGTGCATCCACCAAAGTCCATACTTTGTTGGTGTACATGAAGTCCATTTCGAATTACATGGCAGCCAGCCATTTGTCAGAGTTTCTACTTATGACTGCTTCCATATAGGTTAGAGGTTTGTCATTCTCAATGACTTGGACTTCATTATTCTCAATAATGAACCCATACCTTATAGGTGCATGTCGCACTCTATCAGGCCTATGGATAGGAGTTGTTGAAGAAAAAATCCTATTTTTCGGATTAGATTCGTTCAGATCTAATTTGACCAAGAGAAATATTTCAAAAAAATTTTTCTTAGATCTAAATCAAATCTGATTTGATGGATCTAATAAAATAAATTAAATTAGATTTAATTTATACCTTATTCTTAGATAATCTTATTATTCTGTGATGATCCTACTAATTGCCTGAGGTTCTGGATGCAGCCACGCAATCGCCTGGCCTCTACCGATATCCATTCAGACAGGATCTGGAGATCTTCTCTTTCTTAATCTTTCCTCCAAATATCAGATCTAGATCTGATCTTGAAGATCTTCAAAATAATTTTTGAAGATCCAATGTCGTCTCTTGCAGCAGTACTGCCTTCTTCCTTTCTTATCGTCTTTCTTTTGTCTAGATTACACCAAACTTGAGCCCAAGGCCTCTTGGGCATGGAGAAGAGAGAGAGGATTAGAGGTAGGCATGGAGGAGAGGGGAGAGGGCTATGTGGCATGGGCAAGAGGACAGCTTTTTTAAACCTAGGCGCAGACAGGGTTTATATAGACCCTACCGCACCATGCAGAGCCACATCATCCCAGCCAATCACGTCACTTCGTGCAATCATATCTAAATTTGATTGATGGAATGACATCATCTGATCCAATTAGATGAGAGCCCCTCTCAAACATCTTTAGGTGGAACCAAGACTAGTCAAAGTAGAGTCTTTGGCACCACCTTGTTTGATACCATGAAGCAATTTGGAGTTCCATCTGTGTGGGACTCCAGGCATCATCATCCTTGGGCGCACACCTCCGTAGGTATGCACCCCCTCCTTTTCTCTTTCTAGTAGGAGGATAAAGGACAAATCTCTCTCCTATGGGTGCATGAGACATGGGCAGATGTCTAAGTGTCAAAGGTTAATGTTTGACCAAAGTCAAAAGACAAGTATTAGTAGGTGATGAAAAATGGTAGGTGTTGTCTCAAATTTATCTCATAAATTAAGACATCCTTTTCTGACTTGGACAAGTTCCAGTCAGACTAAGTAAAGGTACTTGAGTGAGGCCAAATATATTTGGCTCAGTTGAGACAACTTTTGATGATTGTTGAAGGAGAACATTAGGCTCAATCGTGTGCTAGCACGACTTTTTTGAACCTAATTGAATCTAATTCAAATCAATTAAACTGGATTAGTCTAATTGATGATATCTAGATCCAAATCTTTATTTGTGTGATTCAGTTAGGTTCAGTTCCATATGGTAATGAGATATGTCGCGATCTCTATCATCGACATCATCGAAACACCTTCTGATGGATCAGAATTTTTCTGATTTAGACAACTAGAATGATCGATCATCCAAATCATTCTAATTGCTCCCAAAATCCACTAGTGACACCTAGCAGTATATGGTGGCAATCCATCAGAACTAAAAATAAACCTCTCGGTGCAGTTACCTGTGTGATTAAGTTTCTCTATCTTGAGCCCCGATCGGATTAGGGTTAAGGTGAACTCGTCAAACCCTAATATCCATCATATGAATTAATCATTCGATTCAAATCCAATGTGAAAACCTTAATAGAAACTCTTTCTATTATTTCACTCTGCCATGGCCATGGGCTTATGAATTTGATTCTCGTGATCATCATAGGGCTATTCCTCATCTACCAAGGTAGATAGATTTCCTCTTGGTGCAATCCAATTTCTACAACGAACATGCTATAGCCAACATACACCTTAGGATTCCAAATGGCTAGGAGACCGAGTTATGGTGTAGTCAAACTATAACACCTTCAAGGTGAACTGTCGATGCACCTCAGGTCAAAGAATCAGACACAACTGCAGCTTCGAGCTAGTCATCGACGAGAAGGTAGACTTCCTAATAACTGCTTGAGGTGGCCACGCTCAGTACCCTCATTCTCTAATGTGTACCTATACTCTCGCTCCGATGTCTCTACATCGTAGACTCAAGACTCAACTACTCTAAAGAAGCGATCGTATACCAACCTTCCAGATCAATCACCATCCTCATGATGATCTTACGGTCGGAAGCATTTTATGAGTTAGTAATGAAAATTCATGTCTTAAATTTTCAACTCTTGAAAATATGAACTATCATTACCATTAACTCAAGGAATGTATCACAGACACTTTCAAATACATACTATGATAGAAAATAACCTAATTTATTATTTATAGTCAAAATTATAATTTTGTCCTTAGATGTGTATTACAAGTGTTAGCCAATTCTGGCTTCTAGGGCACACATATCTAACAAACTCCCACTTGACCTAAAGCCAATTGGCTACAATTCTAAGTTCCCATCTTCTCAAGGTGGGGTTTTGATCTTTTGCTGGCCTAATGATTTTGTGAGTGGGTCTGCCACATTGTCTGTGGAGTTGACTCTCTTGACCTCGACGTAATCTTTCTCGAGGTATTGTGGATGAGGTGGTATCGCCGCTCGATGTGCTTGAATTTTTGGTGAGACCTCGACTCCTTAGCAAGGGCTATGGCGCCATTATTATCGTAGTATAGAGGAATGGCATCTGATGGCATCACTTCGATCTTTGTGGTAAAATTTCTTGTACCAGAATGCCTCCTTCACAGCTTCTGACACAGCGATGTACTCTGCTTTCATGGTGGAATCTGCTATCACTGTCTGTTTGAAACTCTTCCAACTGACAGCACCACCATTACACACAAACAGACTTCTAGATGTCGACTTTCGATCATCTATATTGGACATAAAATCCGAGTCTGTATACCCCTAGGACTTGGAGTTCTCCATTACCAAAAACCAACAATATATCCTTAGTTCTTCTCAAGTACTTAAGGATACATTTCACAGAAGTCCAGTGTTCTTCGTCTGGATTCGACTGATATCTGCTCGTGACACTCACAGCATGGGCTATATCAGGTCGTGTACATAACATGGCATACATGAGGCTCCTTATTACTGAAGCATAAGGGATCTTGCTCATGCGTTCTATCTTCCTCAGGTGTGCTAGGGCACATCTTCTTAGGAAAGATGAATGCCATGTCTGAAGGGTACCAAATCTCCTCTTGGAGTTTTTTATGCTAAACCTCTTTAGCACTTCCTCTATGTACATCTTCTGTGAAAGTCCTAGCATCCTATTCGGTCTATCTCTATAGACCTTAATTCCTAGAATAAAGGATGCTTCTCCTAGGTCTTTCATGGAGAATTCTTTGGATAACCACATTTTAACTATGGTCAACATGGAAATATCATTTTCAATAAGGAGGATATCATCCACGTACAATACGAGAAAGATAATAGCGCTTCCACTGATCTTTTTGAAGATACATGGTTCCTCCTCATTTTTGATGAAATCAAATAATTTGATCACATCATTAAAATGAGTATTCAGCTCCGAGATGCTTGCTTAAGTCCATATATGGATCTTTGCAGCTTGCATACTTTGTGATCAGCATCACTGGATGTGAAACCTAGCGGCTATTCCATATAGATATCTTCCTCAAGGTATCCATTTAAGAATGCCATTTTCACGTCCATTTGCCATATTTCATAATCAAAATAGGCTGCAACAGCAAGCAATGTGCGGATGGATTTTAGCATAGCTACTGGTGAAAAGGTATCCTGATAGTCAATGCCTTCGCGTTGACTATAACCCTTTTGCCACTAATCTAGCTTTGAATGTCTCCACATTCTCATCTACACCAATCTTTCTCTTGTAGATCCATTTACACCCAATAGGTACTATACCTTCTGATGGATCTACCAAGGTTCCAGACTTGGTTTGAGTGCATCGAGTCAATTTCTGACTTCATTGCCTCTAACCATTTCTCAGAGTCGATATCCGATATCGCCTCATCATAGATTTTGGGATCATCACCATGAACCCCATTACCTACGAGGAACATTTTCTCTACTTTCTCTGAAATAGTACCTAAGTACCTCTCAGAGGATGGAAAATCTTTTTCGATCTATGAGGTGGAGGAGGTAGTAATTATATTGGCTCAACCTGATTTGGTTCCATTTGGTCCTTAGCTCGTTGCTCTTGTGAGACTTTCTCCTCGAGCTTGATCTGCTTTCCAATGCAGCCATCTTGAATAAACTATTTTTCAAGAAAGATGGCATGCCGACTCACAATCACATTGTGATCTTCTGAAAAGTAGAAATAATATCTTAATGACTCTTTAGGATATCCTATGAATCAAACTCTAAAGGACCTGAAGTCTAACTTGTCCGCTTATTGTCTTTTGACATGAGCCGGACAATCCTAAATTCTGAGATGACTCAGACTTGATTTCTTACCATGCCATATCTCATATGGTGTGGTAGGAATAATTTTAGAAGGAACCCTATTCAGTAAGTATATTGTAGTTAACAAACTATGTCCCCAAAAAAAATTAAGAAGGTCTGTGAAGCTCATCATGGATCGGACCATATCTAATAGGGTCCGGTTCCTCCGTTCTAAAATTCGTTGAGTTGAGGTATTCCAGGTGGAGTCCATTGAGAGATTATGCCATTTTGCTTGAGATAGTCAAGAAATTTCCAACTAAGGTATTCACCTCCTCGATCTAATCGAAGAATCTTAATGGATTTTTCAGTTTGCTTTTCTACTTCATGTCTGAATTTCTTGAACTTTTCAAAAGCTTCAGACTTGTGTCTCATAAGATACACATACCCATACCTAGATAAATCATCGATAAAGGTTATGAAGTAGATAAAGTTGCCTCTAGCTGGCACATCAAATGGGCCGCACACATCAGTATGTACTAGGGCAAGTAGATCCGTGGCCCTTTCCCCATGTCCTACAAAAGGAAGTTTAGTCATTTTGCCATGAAGACAAGATTCACAAATTGGATATGACTCGAAAGTCAACGGACTCAATAGCCTAATTTTCTCCAATTTGTTAATCCTATCTTCTGCTATATGACCTAGTCTTAGGTGCCATAGATACCTATCATTTGGACTATCCCTAGGTCATTTTGTTCTTATGGCATTCATATTTTGCTCGATATTAAAAAAAGATACATCAATATGTAACTGATAAAGACCGTTAATAAGAAAACCACTTGCAATTTTATTTCTTTCATAAAGAATGTTACAATGGTCCTTAAGAAAACTAATTACATAGCCTTCTAGTGCTAAGCATGAAATAGAAATCAAATTCCTGCTTGCTGCAGGCACATAATAACAATCCTTTAATAACTAAGTCTAAACCAGATGGTAGTCGAAGAGGTATATGTTCCATGGCCACAGCAGCAACCTTTGCTCCATTTTCAATGCATAGGATCATCTCACCATCCCTCAGCCTCCTGCTATCCTCAAGACCCTGCATGAAAGTGCACAAATGAGCACTAGAACCAGAGTCAAGCACCCAACTGGATGCAGAAGAAATCATAAGGTTAGACTCAATAACGAGCATACCTCCAGAAGGACCTGCCTCCTTCTTATTCTTCAGGGTGGCCAGGTAAGTAGGGCAGTTCCGCTTTCAATGGCCGTCAGTGTTGCAATGAAAATACTTTTCTTTGTCATCGTGGCCTTCTTCTTCAGCTCTGCCTTCTTTTTCTTTCCTCCTTCCATCCTTCTGCTTTTTCATAGACTTCTTTCTTCTTTTTCAAAAGACTTTCTCTTTGGAAGAAGTCCGTTTCCATAGCAAGCACTAAGCCTTTAGAACCTTTCATAGAAAGCTCAGCAGATAACCAGCATGTTCATAAGCTCGGCCAGAGAATTTTGAAGTTTATGCATATGGTAGTTCATGATGAATTGCCCATATGCATCAGTCAAGGATTGCAGAATTATATCATTCTATAGATCCAGGTCCAACTTCACTCCGAGCTTCTCAAGCTCTTCCAAACCCTTGATCATCATCAGATAATGATCTTGGACTGACTGTCCCATCATGCATTTTAGTCCTTGAATAGTCATTTAGTGACTTGATACTTTGGCTGCGCGACTCTGTTCACCAAACATCTCTTGTAGGTGAGCCAACATTTGGTGAGCAGTCCTGATATCTTCATGTTGGCACTGAAGCTCATCAGACATCGAGCCCAACATGTAGTATCTGATCTTGTTATCTTCGTCTATCCACTTATCAAGAGACGCTCTCTGTTCAGCGAATGGACAAGCTGGTAAGGTGGGAGGGTCCTGGTCCAATAACATGAGTTAACTTCTTAGAAATCCCAAAATAATTTTGAAGTTTCAAAGCCAATCCTTTATAATTAAGTTCGATCAGTCTATGTGATGTCCAGGATACGTGCTAGTGGGTTGGACGCAGACATATATTCCTTTAGAGAGTCAAAGTTTCTAGTTAGATATTATAATTAAGACTTGACCAATTTATTTAGGAATTTTATTTTTAAATAAATTAGCTCTCACTATTTTCTCGGATCCCTACACTTCCCTCTGTAGAGATGCAAAAATCTCCATGATTAATGATTTCTAGTGGGTGGTGCGGTCCCACCAACTGACTCATCACCTCACCTAACAGTTATTGGTGATGGGTTAGCCAATGAGTGAACAACTCTTGTTCAATGATTCTCTAATCATGGTGCACCCAAACTTGGTCTCTAATTCATGAATCTCACCATGCCTAGAATATTGATCCACTCCTTAGTTAAGTCAGACCCACCATTTGCATAGATTGGATTTCTAATTGAGTCTCTCACCATATCCAAAATATTGAGCCCAATCTATCCTCCAGCCCATAGCATCCAATGCCTAATAGACATGGTTGCATCTTTTCGGTGCAACTGAACCACTGTAACCAGTCCGAGAACAATCAATCCCGGGAAGGGCCCGCACATCTACAATGGTGGAAGACCTTAGACTTAATCTTTTCTTAGGAAGATTTGATTTAGGTCTCATTAAACTAGACTTGATCATAGTCATAACCATTATGACTAACCTAGTGGCATGGGTTAGCTCGGATTATTGACCACCTCAGATCAGGAACTGAGCTCAACAAATATGGCCAAGGTAAGTGAGATCCGGTGGAAGGGAATATGCCATTAACTCATGACAAGAATGCATTCAGAGTCGAGTAGCTTCCAATTAAAAATCAGTCGGTCGTATCTGCCAAACTTATCCTTAGACACCAAATTATTGAGCCAGAACCAATTGGGTTAGCCTACAATCCAGACTCTAACCACTGAGCCTAATTAGGTCTTAGCTTGATCGATCACTCACGTGACTCGATCTTGACCCAGACTTAATCCTATTAGGCTGGTCAATTTAAGCACTTGTTGATCCCATCTAACCAACTCTTGATTCGGTTTGATCAACCGCTTAGACCTAATTGAGCTACCCAAGCCCGAACCCAATTTTATGAATATGTCTTAGATCTAAAATTCTCAATTTTAGATCTAATTAATATTTCATAATCTTAATTCTTTAATTAAGTTTAGGAGTTCATAAATAAAATATGCACAATAAAATCCTAGGGTTTCAGGATCTAGGGTTTTGCAGAAAGTAAGTTTTTGGATTTTTGATTAAGGACGAACATGCAGCACCCCTACACATCATAAGAACACCCCATCGAATGGAAGAATAGAGGGCCTTTAAATCCCTACTTTATTCTTATGATCGGACGGCCAAGGAAAACGCCTTAATCAGAAATATGCAAAACTACAAAATAGTTTTAGATCTATATCATATATCTCATATATAAAATTAGATCTAATTTAAACATATTTTGCATACATCTCATGTATCATATCATGCATGTTTTTAGATCTAAATTATCTCATAATTAATCTAAAAAATTAAATTTAAATTGATCTACATCAAAATAAATTTTAATCTAGATAATTATGTAGAACTATTCTACAACTAGTCTAAACATGCATTCAATCATATCTCATATGAATAAAAATTAAATAATTTTTATTTTCTACTTTTTAGATCTTATTATAATATTTATAATATCAAAATATAGTAAATAAATAGATATAAAAATTATAACTTAATCAAATTAAATTATGATCATGCAAGACTATACGTAGAATAATTCTATTCTACAACTAGTCATGCATCTTGTACAACTTAGATCTAAATTATTTAATTTTTAATTTTTTTAATTTTAAATCTAATCACATCTTATGTGATATCTAAAATTATCTAATTATTAGATCAAAAATAAATTAAAATTAGATCTAAATTATTTATGAAAATCTGGCTCTGATACCAGTTGAAGAAAAAATCCTGTTTCTTGGATCAGGTTCATTCAGATCTGATTTGATAAAGAAAAATATTTTAAAATTTTTTTCTTAGATCTAAATCAAATCTGATACTTTTCAGATCTAATTTATAAAACTAATAAAATAAAATAAAATAAAATAAATTTAATTTAATTTATACCTTGTTCTTGGGTAATCTTATTACTTTATGATGATCCTGCTAATTGCCTGAGGTTCTGGATGCAGCCATGCAATCGCCTGGTCTCTATCGGTATCCACTCAGGCAGGATCTAGAGATCTTCTCCTTCTTAATCATTTTTCCAAATATCAGATCTGGATCTGATCTTGAAGATCTTCAAAATAATTTTTGAAAATCCGATGTCGTCTCTTGCAGCAGTGCTGCCTTCTTCCTTTCTTATCATCTTTCTCTTGCCTGGATCGCACCAAACTTGAGCCCAAGGCCTCTTGGGCGTGGAGAGGAGAGAGAGGATTAGAGGTAGGCATGGATAAGAGGGTAGAGGGCTATGTGGCATGGGCAAGGGGAGAGCTTTTTTAAACCTAGGTGTAGATAGGGTTTATATAGATCTTGCTGCGCCATGTAGTGCCACATCATCCCAGCCAATCATGTCACTTCATGTAATTAGATCTAAATTTGATTGGTGGGATGACATCACCTAATTCAATCAAATGAGGGCCACTCTCAAACATCCTTAGGTGGTGTAACACTTGTAATACAACATCCAAGGGCAAAATTTATATCTTTGACTATAAATAATAAATTGGGTTATTTTCTATCATAATGTGTATTTGAAAGTATCTGTGATACATCCCTTGAGTTAATGGTAATGATAGTTTGTATTTCTAAGAGTTGAAAATTTAAGACATGAATTTTCATTATTAACTCATAAAATGCTTCCGACCGTAGGATCATCATAAGGATGGTGATTGATCCGGAAGGTTGGTGTACGATCACTTCTTAGAGTAGATGAGTCTTGAGTCTATGGTGTAGAGACACCGGAGCGAGAGTATAGATATTTATTAGAGAATGAGGACACTGAGCGTAATCACCTTGAGCAGTCATTAGAAAGTCTATCTTCTCGTCGATAACTAGCTTGAAGCTGCAGTTGTGTATCTGGTTCTTTGACCTGAGGTGCATCGGTAGTTCACCTTGAAGGTGTTATGGTTTGACTATACCATAACTCGATCTTCTAGCCATTCAAAATTCTGAGATGTATGTTGGCTATAGCATGTTCGTTGTAAGAATTGGATTGCACCAAGTGGAAATCTATCTATCTCGGTAGATGAAGAGTAGCCCTATGATGATCACGAGAATCAAATCAATAATCCCATGGCCATGGTAGAGTGAAATAATAGAAAGCATTTTTATTAAGATTTTCACATTGAATTTGAATCGAATGATTAATTCATATGATGGATATTAGGATTTGACGAGTTCACTTTAACCCTAATCCGATCGGAGCTCAAGATGGAGGAACTTAATCACATAAGTAACTACATCGAGAGGTTCATTTTCAATTCTAATAGATTACCACCATATAATACTAGTTGTCACTGGTGGATTTTGGGAGCAATTAGAATGATTTAGATGATCAATCATTCTAGTTGTCTGAATCAAAAAAGTTCTGATCCATTGGAAGATGTTTCGATGATGTCAAAGATAGAGATCATGACATATCTCATTACCATATGGAACTAAACCTAACTAGGTCATACAAACAAAGATTTGGATCTGGATATCATCAATTGGACTAACTCAGTTTAATTGATTTGAATTAGATTCAATTAGGTTTGAGAAAATCGTGCTAGCATATGATTAAGCCTAATGTTCTCCTTCAACAATCATCAAAAGTTGTCTCGACTGAGCCAAATATATTTGGCCTTACTCAGGTACCTTTACTTGGTCTGACTAGAGCTTGTCCAGGTTAGAAAAGGATTATCTTAATTTATGAAATAAATTTGAGACAATACCTACCATTTTTTGTCACCTGCTAATTCTTGTCTTTTGACTTTGGTCAAACGTTGACCTTTGATACTTAGATATCTGCCCATGTGTCATACACCCATAGGAGAGAGATTTGACCTTTGTCCCCCTACTAGAAAGAAGAAAGGAGGGGGCATATGCCTAGGGAGGCATGTGTTAGATATATGTGCCCTAGAAGCCAGAATTGGCTGACACTTGTAATACACTTCTAGGGGTAAAATTATAATTTTAACTAATATCAATAAAATAGGTTATTTTCTATCACATATGTGTATATAGTGTTTGTGATACATCCTTTGAGTTAATGGTAATGATAATTCAAATTTTCAAGAGTTGAAAAATTAAGACATGAATAATCATTATTAACTCATAAAATGCTTATGACCATAGGATCATCACGAGGATGGTGATTGATCTAAAAAGTTGGTGTACAATCGCTTCTCTTTAGTAGATGAGTCTTGAGTCTATGTTGTGGAGACACTAGAGTGAGAGTATAGGTACTCGTTAGAGAACGAGGGCACTGAGCATGACCACCTCGAGTAGTCATTAGGAAGTCTACCTTCTCGTCAATGACTGACTCGATGCTGTAGTGGTGTGTCTGGTTCTTTGATCTAAGATGTATCGACGGTTCACCTTGAGGGTGTTATAGTTTGACTACACCATTACTCGGTCTCCTAGCCATTCGGAATCCTAAGGTGTATGTTGGCTATAGCATGTTTATTGTAGGAACTGGATAGCATCAAGATGGAATCTATCTACCTCGGTGGTAGAGGAGCAGCCCTATGATGATCATAAGAATCAAGCCCAGAAGTCCATGGCCATGGCAGAGTGAAATAATAGAAAGAGTTTCTATTTAGGTTTTCACATTGGACTTGAATCGAATGATTACATCATATGATAGAGACTAGGGTTTGACGAGTTCACCTTAATCCTAATCTGATCGAAGCTCAAGATAGAAGAAATTAATCACACAGGTAGCTGCACCAAGAGGTTCACATTCATCTCTAATGGGTTGCCACCATATACTGCTAGGTGTCACTGGTGGATTTTGGGAGCAATTAGAATGATTTAGATGATCAATCATTCTAGCTGTTCGAATCAGAAGAGTTCTGATCTATCGAAAGGAGTTTCAATGATGTCGATGATAGAGATCATGACATATCCATTACTATACAGAACTGAACCTAACTGGATCACACAAACAAGGGTTTGAATCTGATGATCATCAATTGAACTGATCCAGTTCAATTGATCTAAATGAGATTTAATTAGGTTCAAAAAAATCATGCTAGCACTCAATTGAACCAACGTTCTTCTTTTACTATCATAAATAGTTGTCCTGACTGAGCCAAAGGAGTTTATACTCATTTAGAGGCCTTCACTTTATCTGACTGAAGCTTATCCAAGTTAGAAAAGATTGTCTTATTTTGTAAGACATTACCTACCATTTTTGGTCACCTGCCATTTCTCGTCCTTTGATTTTGGTCAAAAGTTGACCTTTGACTGGTCAAATGTTGACCATTGACACTTTGACTTTTGTCCATGTGTCACGCACCTATTGAAGATCTGGTGAGGGCCTGTCCTCTTGCCAGAATCTAGCAAGGAGGAGGGCGCACACCACCCTTGGCGTGTGCCCAAGCTGGAGGCGCCCAGGAGTTCCTGTTGGACTGGGACTCCATCTCCTTTTTGGATTCCAATTAGAGTTCTCCTAAGAACCAACTTTGACTGGTCTTAGGCACCCTCTAAGGAGGAATCCAAGAGACTCTATTTCCACCAATCAGATTTAGATCTGATTTCACAAAGGGTTGTGATTCGTTGGAAAGAAGAGGAGTTGGATCACGCTTAGTCTATAAATAAGATCCTGTGCCCAACTCAAAGAGCATCACAATTCTCCACGCCCCAAGACTACTTCTCCTCTCCTCCTCCATGCCATACCCATCTTCTCCCTCTCCTCTCCATGTCCAAAAGGAGTTTTGGACCTTGGTTGGTGCAATCCAGACGAGAGAAAGGCGACTGAAAGCTAGAAGGCTGCGCTGCTACAAAGAACAACTGCTGATCTTCAAAAGGAGTTTTGAAGATCCTTCAGATCAGATTCAGATCTAATTTTTGGAGGCATGATAGAGAAGAAGAAGATCTCCAAATCCAACTTGAGTGGATATCGGTAGAGGCCAGGCACTTGCATGGCTTGATCCAGAACCTTCCGCTGCTTACAGGATCATCAACGGGTAATAGGATTACCCACTTCAAGGTAAATTAAATCTGATTTAATTTATCTAAATTTATTTTAATTATTAAAATAATAATAATTAGATTTGAAATACCCTATATCTGATCTAGATCAAAAAAGAAAATTTGAAATATATCTCTTGATCTGATCTGATCTGAACGAACTTGGTCCGAGAAATCAGGATTTTCCTTCAACTGGTATCAGAGCCAAGATTCTAAAAGTATTTAGATCTGATTTTAAATTTATTCTAATAAAAAATAAGTGATTTTAGATTCACATAAGATGTGATCAAAGCTAATAATCAAAAAACTTAAAATTAAATGATTTGGATCTAAGATTAGAAAATATGCATGACTAGTTCTAAAATAGAATAGTTCTATAGAATAGTCTTCTATGTTTTCAATTTAATTTGATTTAAATCATATTTTAGATCTATTTATTTAATTATTTTTTCGATATTATAATTATTATAATAACATTTAAAAATAGTAAATAAAAATTATTTAATTTTAAACATCATATGAGATATGATTGATGCATGTCTAGACTAGTTGTAGAATAGTTCTAAATAATTATCTAGATTAGAATTTATTTTGATTAGATCAATTTAAATCTAATTTTTTAGATTATTATGAGATAATTTAGATCTAAAAATATGATGATTCGATACATGAGATGTATCAAAAATATGCATTGATTGGATCTAATTTGATATGAGAATATATGATATAGATCTAAAACTATTTTGTAGTATTGCATGTTCTTGATTAAGGCATTCCTCTTGGCCATCCGGTCATAAGAATGAAAGAAGGGTTTAAAGGCCCTCTCTCTCATATCTGATGGGCGTTCTTATGATGTTGTAGAGATGCTGCATGTTGCATCCTTAATCAAAAACACCAAAAACTTACTTTCCTGTAAAACCTAGATCCTGAAACGCTAGGAATTTATTATCATATTTTATTTCTGAACCTCTAACTTAATTAAAATTAAGATTATGAATGTTAATTAGGTCTAAAATTAAGAATTTTATCTAAAGACATATTCAATAATCTGGTTCGGCTGTGGGTAGCTCAATTAGGTCTAAGCGGTTGATCAAACGAATCAAGAGTTGGTAGAGGGGATCAAAAATGCTTAAATTGACCAACCTAATAAGGATTAAGTCTGGTCAGCAAGTATGTGAGTCATGATCAAGCTAAAACTAATTAGGCTCAAGGTTAAGTCTGGATTGTAGGCTAACCAATTGGTTCTGCTCAACAATTTGGTGTCTAAGGTAAGTTTGGCACATACGACCACTGATTTTTTAATTTGGAAGCTACTCAACCTAATGTATTTTTGTTGAGTTAATGGCATATCAATTCCACGATCTCACTTATCTGGCCATATCTGTTGACACAGTTTGATCTGAGGTGGCAATAAATCGAGCTAACCATCCACTAGGTTAGTCATAATTGTTATGACTATGAAGTCTAGTTTAAGAGAACTAATCAATTCTTCCTAAGAAAGGATTAAGTTAGGTCTTCCACCATTGTAGATGTGGGGCCCTTCGAGTTGATTATTCTCATGGCTTGATACAGTGGTTCAGTTGCATCGAAAAATGCAACCAGTCTATTAGGCATTGGATGCTATGGGCTGAGGATGAAGTTGGACTCAATATTTTGGATTATGGTGAGAGACTCAATTGGAATCCATTTTGCAAAATGGTGGGTACGACTTAACTAAGAAGTGGATCAATATTGTGGATATGATGAGATTAGATATTAGAGATCAAGTTTGGGTGCACCATGAATTAGAGAATCATTGAAAAAGTTGTTCACCCATTGGCTAACCCATCACCAATAACTGTTAGGTGAGGTTGATGAGTCAGTTGTATGATCGCACCACCCACTAGAAATCATTAATCATGGAGATTTTTGCATCTCTACAGAGGAAGTGTAGGGATCCAAAGAAAATGGTGGAAGCTAATTTTTTAAAAATAAAATCTCAAATAAATTGGTCAATCATAATTATAGTATAACTAAATCTTGACTCTCTATAGAAGAAATATGTTGCATCCAACCCATTAGCACGTATCCTGACATCACAGATGACGAACCAATTAATAAAAGATTGGCTAGAACTCAAAATTATTTTGGATTCTGAGAAGTTAACACATGTACTGGACAGGACCCCTCCCACCTTATCAGCCCATTCGCACCATAATAGAGAGGTCTCTGAAAAATGGATAGACGAAGATAAATAGGTCAGATTATTACATGTTGGGCTTGAATTCTGATAGACCCAACACCAACATGAAAGATATGGGATTTGCTCGCCAAATGTTGGCTCACCTCAAGAGATGTTTGGTGAACAGAGTCGTGCAGCCAAGTTACAAAGTCATGAACGACTTTTAAGCTAAATGCGTGATGAACAGTAGTCAAGAATTACTATCTGAATGATGAATCAAGGAATGAAGAGTTTGAGAAGCTCGATGTGAAGTTAGACTTGGACTATAGAACGATATTAATTCTACATCCTTGACAGATGCATATGGGCATTATTCATCATGAACTTAACCAGCATAAACTCAAAAATTCTTGGTGAATTAACGAACATGCTGGTCACCGCTGACTTTCTATGAAAGGTTCTAAGGCTCAGTCTTGCTATGAAAAGACTTCTTCCAAAAGAAAGTCTTTTGGAAAAGAAAAAGAAGTTTTAAAAAGCAAAAGGGAAAGGAGAAAGAAAAGAAAGGCAGACAAAGATGAAAGCTGCAATGCAAAGAAAGTATTTCCATTGCAATATGACGCCACTAGAAGCGGAACTGCCCTACTTACCTGGCCCCCCTGAAGAATAAGGAGGAGAGATCCCTTCTGAGGTATGCTCGTTATTGAGTCTAAACCTTATGGTTTTCTTCTCAATCCAATTTGGGTGCTTGACTCTGGTTCTAGTGCTCATCTGTGCACTTCATGCAGGAATCTTGAGATATTAGAGGGCTGAGGGATGGTAGAATGATCCTACGCATCGATAATGGAGCAAGAGTTGCTGCAGTGGCGTGGAAATATACACCTCTTCGATTACCATCTGGTTTAGACTTAGTATTTGAAAGACTGTTATTATGTGCACCTGAGGCAAGCAGGAATTTGATTTCTATTTCATGCTTAGTACTAGAAAGGCTATGTATTACTTCTTAAGGACATTGTAACATTCTTTATATGAAAGAATAAAATTCAAATGTTTCCTTATTAAGGTCTTTATCAGTACATTTGATGTACTTGTTCTAACTATCGAGCAAAACATGAATGTCCAAACAACCTAGGAATAGTCCAAATGAAGTATCTATGACACCTAAGATTAGGTCATATAGCAGAAGATAGGATCAACAAATTAGAGAAAAACTGGTATTGAGTCCATTGACTTTCGAGTTATATCAATTGTGAATCTTGTCTTCAAGCAAAATGACTAAACTCCTCTTTTGTTGGACATGGGGAAGGGCCGGAAGATCTCCTTGTCCTAGTACATAAGTGTATGTGGGCCCCATTTGATGTGCCAGCTAGAGGCAATTTTGTCATTTAATTTCTTTAACATGATTTTTCCTGTATGGGTATGTGTATCTTTATGAGATATAAAGTCTGAGGTTTTTAAAAAGTTCAAAAGAATTCAGAATGAAAGTAGAAAAACAAACTGAAAAATCATTAAGAGTTCTTCGATAGATCGAGAGGTGAATACCTTAGTTGGAAATTCTCTGACTATCTCAAGAAATGGCCATATCTCTCATTGGACTCCACCGGAACCTCAACTCACGATTTAGAACGGAGGAACGGACCCTATTAGATATGGTCCGATCCATGATGACTTCACAGACCTTCTAATTTTTTTTTGGGGACATAGTTGTTAACTCATTATATCTATGAATAGGGTTCCTCTAAACTTCCTAACCAACACCATAATGAGATAGGCAGGTAAGAAATCAAGTCTGAGTCATCTAGAATTTGGAGGTTGTCCGCTCATGTCAAAAGACATAAGCGGACAATGTTAGAGTTTAGAGTCCTTTAGAAGTCGATTCATAGGAATATCCTAAAGAGTCATTAGGATACGAA
>QRFJ01003205.1:39763-70528 GCA_006176705.1 Cocos nucifera
TAAAACCTGCCATTTTTGATCACACTGCCTACTTCTCGTCCTTTGACTTTGGTCAAAAGTTGACCTTTAACTGGTCAAATGTTGACCATTGATACATTGACTTTTGTCCATATGTCACACACCTATTAGAGACCTGGTGGGGGCCTATTCTCTTGCCAGAACCTGGTAAGGAGGAGGGCGCATGCCACCCTTGACATGTGCCCAAGCTGGAGGCGCCCAAGAGTCCCTATTGGACAAGGACTCCATCTCCTTTTTGGATTTCAATTAGAGTTCTTCTAAGAACCAACTTTGACTAGTCTTAGGCACCCTCTAAGGAGGAATCCAAGAGACTTTATTCCCACCAATCAGATTTAGATCTGATTTCACAAAGGGTTGTGATTGGTTGGGAAGAAGAGGAGTTAGATCACGCTTAGTCTATAAATAAGACCCTGCGCCCAACTCAAAGAGCATCACAATTCTCCACACCCCAAGGCTGCTTCTCCTCTCCTCCTCCATGTCATACCCACCTTCTCCCTCTCCTCTCCTCGTCCAAAAGGAGTTTTGGACCTTGGTTGGTGCAATCCAGACGAGAGAAAGGCGACTGAAAGCTAGAAGGCTGCGCTACTGCAAAGGACAACTACTGATCTTCAAAAGGAGTTTTGAAGATCCTCTAGATCAGATCCAGATCTAATTTTTGGAGGTATGATAGAGAAGAAGAGGATCTCCAGATCCAGCCCGAGTGGATACCGATAGAGGCTAGGCACTTGCGTAGCTTGATCCAGAACCTTCCACTGCTTACAAGATCATTAATGGATAATAGGATTATCCACTTTAAGATAAATTAAATCTGATTTAATTTATCTAAATTTATTTTAATCATTAAAATAATAAAAATCAGATCTAAAACATCTCAGATCTGATCCAGATCAAAGAGAAAAAATTTTGAAATATATCTCTTGATCTGATCAGATCTGAACGAATTTGGTCTGGAAAATCAGGATTTTCTTCAGCGTGCACCCAAGGATGATGATGCCTGGAGGTCCCATACAGATGAAACTCCAGGTTGCTTCTGGTATCAAATAAGGTGGCGCCAAAGACTCTACTTTAATCAAGTCTTGGGCCAATTCTGGCTTCTAGGGCACACATATCTAATAGTTATGTATTCTGGATCTTCCATATTTAAGTATTTATTTGGTTGAAAAATGTCTATTTGTTCTTCTTGAACTTCATTAAGTTTAATATTTCTCCCACTGTCCGTTTCTATGATGAACTCTTTCTCTATAAAAGTGGCATGCCTACTTATAAATATCTTTTGTTCAGTAGGATGGTAGAATAGATATCCTATACTATCTTTAGGATATCGAACAAATAAACATTTGTTTGATCTAGCATCTAGCTTATGTCCAAAATTTTTTTTGACATATGTCGGACAACCCCATATCTTAAGATATTTAAGATTAGATTTCTTATCTCTCCATATCTTATATGGAGTGCTAGATACAGACTTAGAAGGTACTCTATTCAAGATATACATTGCGGTCTCTAGGGCATGACCTCAGATGGAAATAGGTAATTCTGTGAAGCACATCATGGACTGTACCACATCCAATAATGTACGATTCTTTCTTTTGGCTACACCATTTAATTATGGTGCATAAGGAGGGGTCCATTCAGAGAGAATGCCCTTTACTTTAAGATAGTCTAGAAATTCACTGGATAAGTATTCTCCTTTCCAATCAGATCGAAGGATTTTTATACTCTTTCCAGTTTATTTCTTAACCATACTTTGATACTCTTTGAATTTATCAAAGGCTTCAGATTTATATTTTATAAGATACACATATCCAAACCTAGATAAATCATTAGTGAACGTTATAAAATAAGAGTATCCTCCTCTGGCCTGAGTTGTCATAGGACCACATACATCTAAATGTACAAGTTCTAATAACTCACTTGTCCTTTCTCCATATCCACTAAATAGAGTCTTGGTCATTTTACCCATGAGACATGATTCACAAGTTTTTAATGATTCATAATCATAAGGTTCAAAGAACTTTTCTTTGTATAACTTGTTAATCCTTGTCTCACTAATATGACCAAGTCGATAATGCTAAAGTAAAGTATTATTTATGTCTTCTCTCTTATGTTTTCTATTTTCATCAACATGAAAAATATTGTCATCCAAATATAGAGTCAATAAACCATTATTAAAAATTTCATAACAAATATTTTCATTAGAATATTTAATCGAGCAACCATTGCTCGTTACATCAAGACTATAACCTTGTTTTAATAACAAAGGAATAGATATAATATTTCTAATGATCTTAGGTATATAATAACAATTTGTTAGTTCTAAGATCTTTTCAGAAGATAACTTCAATATATTTGTCCCTACAGCTTCTGCTTGGATGGACTCTCCTCCAGTACTGTAGAGTTCGAAGTCACCTTTATTCAAACTCCTAATTTTCTACAGCCCCTGCAATGATTTGCAGATATAAAAATTGCAGTCGGTATTCAATACTCAAGAGTTTGAAATGAAAGAATTTAATGACAATATAGTATATATCTCATGCCTTTTGGTGCAACATTTGCACTAGTCTTCACAGTTGCAAGGTAAGCCTTGCAATTCCTCTTCCAATAACCTATTTTGCCGCAGTAAAAATAGGTTGTCTGATCGGAGGCCTTCTTCTCCTTCTTCCTCTTATTTATGCCACCTTTAGAGTTCAGCCTCCTTTTTGAACTCTTTTTACCTGCCTTCTTCTTGGAGATCCTATCTACAAGAAGAAGAGGAGCCTTATCCTTCTTGATATGGCTCTCTGCTATTTTTAACATCTTTAATAGGTCTGATAGGGTAGTATTCAGTTTATTCATGTGATGGTTCATGATAAACTGAGAAAATAATTTTGAAAGTGATTGTAGGATCAGAGCCTAACTCGACTCCCCATCCATGACAAAATCTAATTGACTTAATCGAGTGATTAGGTCAATTACCATCAAAATATGATTTTGTATGGATGATTCTTTTATCATCCTGGCATGGAATAACTACTTAGATATCTCATATTTAGCAGTCCTACTCTACTCTCCATAAAACTCTTTTAGATTGAGCAATATGGACTGAGTATCCATGCCATCATGCTGCCTCTGTAACTCATTACTCATGGAGGCCAATATGATGCATTTGATAGTCAATGAATCATTTTGCCACTTTTTATAAGCAGCTTTTTCTTCATCTATGGCATCTTTTCCTAATTTCTTAGGATCAAGGGATTTGAGGATATATGAGAGATTCTTCTGATTGAGTACTATTTTAAGGTTTTTCAACCAATCCACATAATTGGGATCGATCAATTTATTTGAATCCAAAATTGAATGCAGTGAAAGTGAAGAAGCCATTTAATCTATATAATAAAGAATATTACATAAGCAAATAACTCATAATGACATATATAATTAAATTAAGATTTTAATTTAATTATATTTTTTACTATTTTATCGAGAATCATAATCCTCCAATATGATAATCGAGAAAATCTTATTAGTTTTCTTAGTGGGATCGAGACCCTAATTCCTTATAAAAAGTCTTATGGTTGCATAACAAATCTTTTATAAGTTCAAAAGTAGAAAACTCTTTTCAATTGCATCTCATACAATTCTCAATATATTCTTGGCCTCTAAAACGTTAATAGCCTTATGTTAGCACAACAAACTATAATGTTTTAGTTAAGTAGGATCCTTCATTTCTATACAGTCATAATGAAATATAACTGCCCTTGTGGTTACATAATAAAATAGTATATCCAAAATACTGTAAGCATTATTATGCACTAGATCAATATTACATCAGTCCCTATAATTGGTCTTGTGGTTGCACAACAAACCTAATATGACTTATGACATAATAATGAACTAGCATGAAGGAAGGCCTTAATGTAGTGAATCAAAAGAATCCATCCATTGAGCTGGCTCGGTCCACAATCAAGTTGGCTCGATGGTGTCTGATCCGAGCACTGCTTTCTGTACGCTTGAGACAGCCGGCTCAAATCCATCTTGAGTCGGCTCGATCTCACCCCGAGCCAACTCGATGGCATATCCGAGCCGGCTCGGCTACATATTAGATTCCAATAGAAAAGGCCTTTAAGCACCCAATCTAGAATTAAATCAATCCAATCGATCAAGTAAGTGGGAGAGAGGTGAGAGTCCCCCCGTTGCTTTCCTTAGTACCAATGAATTGGTCAGATCAGACAATGGAACTAATTAGAAATCATATTCTCTTTACCAATTATGAACCACTTTTCTAGACACTAATTGATCAGTTAGACATCCAGATTGGTTCTACTATCGGTTAATTATACTACAACTTAATATAAGTTTTATAGAGGGCTTTAACTGGTCTCTATGCATATTCTAATTTACATCATATTGAACATAAAAATATATATCAATCATGATATATAACATACAAAATAACATATATAATCATTCTAGGACAACCATCATTACATAGTATATACATGCCACTATGTCAGGGCAACCTTACAGAATGATATATACATCATAATCTAGTTATGATAAAACAAATATGATCACATCATATAAATAACATACTAATTAAATTAAATATGATCATATCATATTTATAATTATGCCATTAAACCATAAGCAAAGCATTATATGATTTAACCTAATAAGGCTTGCTCTGATACCACTATAGGGTTTGGTGTACAGGGTGGAAGCACTAATTTCAAAGCAAAATAATGAAATCATAAAACCAAACCCAAACCCTAGACTATCTTATTAGCATTTAAATCATATAAAAGACATTTATAATATAAATAAGGGCATTAGAACATACCTCTGATTGCTTAATCCTAATTTGACTCTGATCGCCGGCAGTAGTCTGTCAGGATTTCCATCAGGTGCCCACATGTTCACCCTCCAATGTTGATCCACACAGGGACTTGATCAAGACTCCAACATCTCTGATTGATTTAATTAAAATTCTTATAAGAAGAACTTTAATTATTTGGGCATAACCTTTCTTAGCCTTTAATGTCATCCTCTTAGTCTTTCCTTACCTTCCTTTCTTGCTCCTTGTCTCCTTAATTTTTATTCTTAATCTCTTTATCTTATTAGAAGACTTCTTATCCTTAAATCAGGATCTTGTCTAGATAAGAGAGAAGGAATAAAGAAAATTGGACAAGAGAGCCTGTTGTAAGAAAGAAGGAAGGAAATCTAAATTGCTTGGGGGAAGGAAATCTGAATTGCTTGGACTCTCGGTGCGCACCCCTATTTATATTGTACATAGGGGTGCCACCATAATTTCTCACACCTTTTCCATGGGCATTTCTCATGCCTATCCATCCTTCTCGTGCCCCCTTCTGATTTTCAAGCCACATGGAATTACGTAGACTTAGTTCAAGAGGTGCCTTAAAGCAGAAGGACTCTTCAGACTAATTCTACGTAGTTCCTACCGAAGAGTCGCAACTTTTCCATATTGGCACAAATATTCAATGGCTTTGATCAGGTTAGATGGCCATCTAATGGCCCTCATAATATGTGCCAAATCAGATTAGGGGTGTGGGAACTTTGGGCATGGAGAGGAGTCCCTAACCACTTGGACTCTTAAGTCCAAGTAGCACCAAGATAAAGGGAGGCGGCTAAGAGTCCAATTTTATTCAAATTTTAGATAACCACCAAAGAGAACCACAAGCAAAAGGACTCTTCTATGCCCTCTCTTCAGATCTAAAAATATGCAACAAAAGTTACATGAAATAAGGGAAGGAAATTTGCGTCAAACTTATCCATGTGCCACATATCCCTTGCGCGTGAACCAAAACCCCATGCGCCAAGAGAGAGAGAGTCTCTGGCACATGGGTTGTTGTTAGGTGATGCCTAGACCCTGGTCATCAAGCCAAGGATTAACCCAATATGTTAGCCAAATTTGATTTGACTTAAATTGGATTAAAATTAGCCCAAATCGGAACCCGATTCAAATTCGATTCGAATCTAAGTGCTTGGGTTTGCAACATGTGCTAGGATGTTCAACTTGCAAACATGATCTAATCCAATTAGACCTTTGATCAATTCTCTTTCTGTGTGATCCATTGGATTCCATATCTAGCCAGCAGTGGGTCTGAATGCGATTTGACCTAATCTGATTAGAACTTAACTAAACTGATTTAGGTCAAAACTAGCTAACCCGATTCCATCAATTAGAACACTTTCTAATTAATGATGAAATAAAATTGTTTAATTTGATCGAACCCACAAGAAAAGATTGACATCTAGCAATGTATCATGTTTACCCGAAAGATATGAAATTTTAGTGAAAATACCAAAAATATCCTTCAATGAAAAGTTACCGTGCAACTAGATCCTTCGATCATCCTGCATCCCGAATATAACTCTAGGTATAAAAATATGTCAAACCCAATATCATATTCATATTTCTCTTAATCTTATGATGATGATTTGATTAATGAAATATTAGAAACTATTTCTAATTTTTATCATATTTTGATCAAAGACTTTCTGAATCATCATTTGATTGAAGTAGGTAGGATGCGATCTTCTCTTACCAGGAGTGATCGATTCCATGTTGACCTACTCACAACCTCCATATGTAATCCACCATATCTAGAATACCCCATACATGACTAAGTCATGAATGAATATGAACCAAAATATGGATTCATACATATAAGGTATTATGGTAGTCTTAGGTCAAAGGATTACATGCACAACTCCACTATGAGAACCATCTATTGACATGTAGATAAGACCCCATTAGATGTTTTTGAGTTGGATCAATTTAGTGAACTCAATCTCTAATGAACACCCACATCCTTGTATTAGTGTCATGCACAAGTGATTGTGAGATCAATCACCCTCTACATTGAGCATACATAGGATATGTCAGTCTTACCGAAAATATTGATCTCCAACTTAATGTTTCTTCGATCAGAAATATTTAAATTAGGATTTTAAGATTTTAGGTCTCACTGGTATGATTTCACATAAACCTAAAATCATAGCCTTAATTTATGGGGTTCATTATAATCTTAAATAAATAATTAAGATATAGTATATGATAAAATAAATATATTTATTTATTTAAAAATGTCATTATGTGAGTTTGGAAGACAAAAATAGTCCATCAAAATACAAATTTTGATTGGCTTAAAGGCATATTCCTTTCACTTTTGTTTTCAGGTAAATCTCTTCCATCTATTTCAGGTATTTCATTATCATACAATAATTATGGATAAGGAAGAAAAGGCAACTTTTATTTGAGAAATATGAAGAGAAGTAATAGGACCTTAATGTATGGATCAAAGTAACTAGTACAATATTGTGTGGGAAGAAGATAGAAGACTACATAAGAGTAAAGGTCTATTTGGATAATCTAGTAGGATTAGGCTGGATTCCATATTGGATTCATAGATTGGATAGCCTATTTGGCCATGGCCCATATCAATTTAATACCATTTCAATCTGTATCTTGTGGGAGACAAAAGAGATCTCTATTGATTTTTTTTTTCCTTACATATCAATATATCCATAGGCTAAGACTTGGGTGTAGGAAACTTGTTTGGATTTCTAGCATGCATTTTGAATTCTTTTGGAAAAAATTAATAGTGGAAGACTGAATATTAATATAACTAATCTGAGCATGCTAATGATCTAATCATAAAACACTCTAGGCTAGGATCATGGCATTATTAAAAAATATGTGCCAAAGCCAATCGTCAGTCTATTGATGGTCATACTATTTTATAAATATAAATAATTTATTATTAAATAAAATTTTATTCTAATTTTTTTTATCATAAGTTTACATCTTTTAATGAACTCGATGTTGTGATGAAGTCGTTAGGACTATTTAGTTTCAATAAAAAGAGGATTTATCAATTAGTCCTTAAATTGTTCATGACCAAATGATATGTTTTTAACTAGGACGATGGCGTTTATCGAGTATAGGTCATTATGTGCCACATAGGTTGGTTGTCCTCTTAACTAAGGGTGTGGAGATACTGGTATGGCATATAGGTGAGATATAGGGGTACATCTGTTAGATATGTATCCTAGAAGTTGGATTGACTGACACTTATAATACACTTTCTAGGAGCATTTTTATAATTTTGACTATAAATTAATAAAAAATTATTTACTATCACATTGTGTATTTAAAGTGTCTGTGGTACATCCTTTGAGTTAATGGGTATGATAAACACATATTTTCAAGAGTTGAAAATTTAAAGAATGTGTTGTAATAATTAACTCATAAATTGCTTCTAATCGTAGGATCGTCATGAGGATGGTGATCGATCCAAAAGATCGGTGTACGATCACTTTCCTAGGATAGATGAGTCTTGAGTCTATGGTATGAAGATATCGAAATGAAAGTATAGGTACTCATTCAGAATGAGGGCATAGAGCGTGACCACCTCAAGCAGTCATAAGAAAGTCTACCTTCTCATTGATGACTAGCTCAATGCTGCAGTGGTATGTCCGATTTTTTAACCTGAGGTGCATCGGTAGTTCACCTTGAGTGTATTATAGTTTGACTACATCATAACTCAGTCTCTTAGCCATTCGAAATCCTGAGGTGCATGTTGGCTATAGCATGTTCATTATAGAAATTGGATTGCACCAATAGAGGATCTATCTACCTTGGTAGATGAGGAGTACTCTTATGATGATCATGAGATTGAGTCCTTAAATCTATGGCCATAGTAGTGTGATATAATAGAAAAGAGTTTCCTATTAGGGTTTCACATTGGACTCAAATCGAATGATTCAATCATATGATGGGGTGTTGGGTTTGACGAGTTCACCTTAATCCTGATCCTATCGAGGCTCATGATAGAAGAATCCAATCACACAGATAGTTGCACCGAGAGGTTCGCTTTCAGTTCTGATGGATTGCCACCATATACTACTAGGTGTGACTGATGGATTTTGGAAGCAATTATAATGATCTTGATGATCGATTATTCTAATTGTGTGAATCAAAAAAGCTCTGATCCATCGAAAGGTATTTCGATGATATCATTGATAGAGATCGTGATATATCTCACTACCATATGGAACTGAACCTAACTGGATCACACAAACAAGGGTTTGAATCTGGATGTGATCAATTGGAGTAATTCAGTTTGATAGATTTGGATTTGATCCAATTAGATTCAAAAAAATTATGCTAGCACATGATTGAGCCTAACAACATCATCATTGAATGTGACCAACTCTGGAGCATTGTGTTATCGAGAATTGCTCTGGTAGGATATGGATATAAGTGTCCCTTAGACTTGAGATCGCCAGGTAGTTTGCAAGCAACTCATTATGCTTTGGTATCGAATTATCTAAATTTTTAATTTAGTAATAGAAGGTTTCTAGATACAGTCAAATACTTATGAAGTCGATGATCAAGATAGGATTGACCACTCTAAGAGTTTGGGTTTAATATATCGTTATATTTTAATTTAGCAAAATCTTGGCCAGGATAATCTATATGATGGATTTGGTATTTTAAAATACAATATAGATAACCTATTTAGGATTGATAATTAAACCCTAGTTATCCTATGAGCATTTAGGTCAAGAGGATGAATTATATGAAAACCATATCCACATGGGTTCTAAGAGTGTTGCTTTATACATTCGACCTATCCGGCTGTTGGGTATCATTGCTGGATGGTCACTTTGATTGGTATAGAAATTTATTTCTATGCTACTAGCTTACATTCAAATCTATGGGATTACACACATAAGAGGTCTCAATCTGATCGGATAGTTGATCAATGATTTAGAGTTGTTCTAAGGTCAAACAATCAATACGATTAATGTTTGACCTAGTGCAAATGTTACAGGAGGATCGATGAGCAATCAGATTACTAATTATCTTAATTTAATTAAATAATTAGGTTAAAATTGAGTTTAATTGAATAATATTTAATTAGATTTGGTTTGGACTTGATTGGATCAAGTTCAATTGGTTTATTGGATAAGCCAATTGCAAGAAAGAATAAGTCCCTATTCAATTAGGACTTATGTACACCTAATTTCTAAGTTGATTAAAAATTAAACTAGATTTAAATTTGATTAATATGATTTAATTAGGCTCTTAGTTGGACTAAGATCATCTTTAATTGGGTTGTATTAGTTTTGATTTAATTAGTTTTAAATAATAAGTTGGACCAAGTCAAAATTAGAAGTCCTAGTGTGACTAGGATTTCTCCATCTTGCGCCACCTTACTTTCCACACCCCCCCCCCCATGCTAATTTTCTTTGAATTTGCATGAGAAAATTTATTTCATGAGAAAATTTATTTTCAAAGATTTTCCATGCCTCTTTTGTGCTTTCCATAATTTTAGATGGAAATTAGTTGTGAAATAGGTCAAAACAAACAAGTTGTTCTGACCTAGGTCTCTATTGGATAGATTTAACACATCATCTTTCCTTATCTCTTTGAGGTGCCAAACCACCTGATTTTTCTTTAATTTTTTTGTAAGAAATAAAAGACTTTTGTGCACATATTTCCTGAAGTCCACGCAAAAAAATAAGGGGGTGCCCAAGAGTTGGGCGCCCTAATCATTGCCCAACTAGGACATGCCTTTCTAGGTTTTGACATAGACAAGGACTCTATCATAACTCTCTATTTAAAGAAAGTTAGAGCATGAGATTTCTACAAACTTTAGGCCTGAGAGGGAGGGTTTAGGCATGGGAGTATTGGGTGCAAAATGTTCTTGGGTGTGGTGCTTTGTAAAGACACAACTTGTTATGTCTAGGTGAGGGAAAAGAAAGAGGGAAGAGAGGTCTTCTCTAGGATTTCTCTTAGATCTTTTTCCACCATCTTCTTAAGAGAAAAAGCTGAAGAAAAGGAGTTATTCTAGATCCTCCCATCTCTTTTTTGATAGTTTGTAAGGTCCAAGTTAATCAGAGGAAGAGTTTTGCTATCAACCATCGAAGAAGGATCAACATAGTACTAGCATACTGTGCTGATCTCCAGTCGCTGGACTTCAGATCAATGATCGAGGCTTCATGTTGATTTCTTATAGAGGTTGGATGCATGTACAGCTCAAAGCAATGACCTTAGCCTTGGATCAGCAAGTGGAGTTTCCAACTTGCAAAAAGGTAAAAGGAATTTGATCTTTTTCTTCCACTAGATTAGATCTAGTCTTAGTTTGATGTTAATATCATCAACATCATTATCTTTATTTAATATTTAATTTTAGATTAATTTATATGCATAGATCATATTATCAAATCCTAGATCTAGGATTTATTTATTATTTTAATAAATTAATATGATTAATTTATTACTTTTGTTGATCTATTTTGAAAAAAATTTAAAATACCTACATGAAATCCTAAATTTTTTTCTTCAATTGGTATCAGAGCCTAGAACTTTTATAACATAATTTTTTATGCATATTTAGATTATTTATTTAGATTAGATCTTATTGGTGTAGAAAATAGTAGACGTCGGAAAGAGCTGTAGTTGGAGAAGACGAGGCCGACGTCGAGACCTACAAGATAGTCTGAACCAAAGGTGGGGATGGCTCTAGTAGGATCCTCTGATGGTCAAGTCAGTTCTCTGATCAATAAAAATGGAGCACTCAAGAGTTTAGAGAAGAAGATGAGAGCTTAGAGAGAAACATATTTGGAGGATCCCTTATATAGGCAAAGCCTATAACAAACTGATGGTGACGACCGTAACTGTCTGGTAGTGGACCATTCAAGGCCACGTGTAGTTTATTATGGAGGATGAGTTGTTGTTTGTTGTGATTTGCAAATGGTTGAGATCCATTTGTTGGAGTTCGGATGCAGGTTGAAGACTTCAGTATAGTAATGAGCTTGTGACCAGCCGAGGTTTATCGGATAATATCTAGTGGCCTCAAGGAGTTCGGAAGGAGCGTGACTGGAGGAATTCGTCCAGAAAGAGTCCGAAAGAAGCACGACTGGAGGAATTCATGTAGAAGAAGTCTGATTAAAAGGAGCACTGTTGACCCTTGGACTAATTTTGATGATAACAAAAGTATTTGAGTATAATTTGTTAAGTTATTAATATTGTTTTTGAGGATGTATAGTTTAAATTCCAAGCATTTACAATGATATAAGTGACTTTCATCAATCAAATGGAGTATCATCAATCAAGAGACTCTTGAAGGAAATTAAGACTTTACACACCATAAAAAGAATGGTTAATGAGAGATAAATCAAGTTTAAGAAGCAAGTATAGCCTATAAAAGAAATTAGAGAAGAAAGGCTATCAAAATCCAAATGGCATGCTTGGTATGCATCTTAGTCAACTAAGATTAGGGGTTCGTCGACTATGTCTCAGAGAATAGCAAAAGCAGAAAGCATAGAAAAATGAAGTTTCTAAATCTAGAGAACTTAGTCGACTAAGTCTCAGAAGTTAGTCGACTATGTCTTAGAAGACTGCAGAAGATAGAAAGCACAGAAAAGACTGAAGTTGAGGTGCAGGGGACTTAGTCGACTAAGTCAAAGAAGGTTAGTCGACTAAGTCATTGTAACGGCTAGCTTTTTCTAGAACTGCACTTTTTCAATCCCAACTTTTTTCCAACAGTTAGATTTTCGTGCGCAATGGCTAGGGCATTAAATGTGGCTTCTTCAGAGGTTTTAGAGTGATGGAAAAGCCTTGGAATATATAAGGGACATTTAAGAACTTCAAAGAAATTTTTTTTTTTTGCAATCAATATTCAAGAGCCTTCAAGCCTACACCAAGTGCATTCATTGTGAGAGCTATTAAGTGAAGAGAAGGATCCATTTTTCTGAATATTCCTTACCCTTCCAATCATTCAAAAGTTGAGAGAAGTCAAGACACAGACATTAAAGAGTTTCACCAAAATTCTTTTAAGCATTCAAGAAGAAGAGCAAAGCAATCAACCCTTCCATCTTGCAAACTTTTATTCTTTGGGCTTCTTGAGTTTTTTCTTTCTAAACTTCTTTAAATATTGTGATTGTATTTTATTTGTTTACAAGTTTCTTGGGGTGAGAAACTTGGGGTCAGTCCAAGCCTAAATTTGGATGTTGTAAAGGTTTGATTGGTGAGCTTAGGTCAAAATCAATCGGGATTGATCATTAGCCTGAGAAAATAATCATTATAAAAGTTATAGTTGGTGAGCCTAGGTCAAAATCAATCGAATTGGATTGTGAGCCCAAGAAAAATAATCGAACTGTAATCAATTGAGTGATTATAGCTGAACTCTCAAATGATTTACTTGAGGAGTGGACGTAGGTGCGAAGTTTGGTGCTGAACCACTATAAAAGCTTGATCTCTTATGCTTATATTGTGTTATTTATATCACTCTCATTCTATACTTGTAGTTTACATTATTTCACCAAGCACTCAACATTAAAATTCAGCTTAATTAGTATTTAAATTTTTAAACATCCAATTCATCCTCCTCTTGGGTGGCCATCCTTGGGCAACAAGTGGTATTAGAGCGGGTGCTCTATATTAGTTGTTGACCTAACGGTCTTAGAGCTAAAGATTTAATGGCAAATCCAATTGGAACTTCATCGATTGAAGGGCAATCGACCAATAGATCACCGCTTTTCAATGGAACCAATTATACCTATTGAAAAGTAAGAATGAGAATATTTATTCAAGCACAAGACTATGATATGTGGAGTGTCATAGTACAAGATCCTTACACACCCACAATCATAATTGATGGCATGTCCATTCCAAAGCCTGAAAAGGATTGGGATGAACATGACAAAAGAGAAGCACAACTCAATGCTAAAACAATGAATATGTTATATTGTGCTTTGGATGCAAATGAGTTTAATAAAATATCAACATGTTCATCTGCTAAAGAAATTTGGATAGACTTGAAATTACCCATGAGGGTACTAATCAAGTCAAAGAATCTAAGATAAACATGTTGGCACACAAATATGAATTATTTAAAATGGAACCGCATGAAATTATTACCAAAATGTTCATAAGATTCACCGATATATTAAATGATTTAAAAAGGTTAGGAAAGGATTATTCTAATAGTGATGTTGTACAAAAAATTCTTAGATTCTTGCCGAAGAATTGGAAGCCAAAAATGACTATCATTCAAGAAGCAAAGGACTTAAACATGTTAGCTTTGGAAGAGCTCATTGGATCTCTGATGACCCATGAGCTAAATATGAACCAAGGGAAGGAAGAAGAGGTGAAGAACAAGAAAACAATAGCCCTCAAGGCTGTTGCCATTCATCAAGAAGAAAGTGATTTCGAAGAGAGTTTGAAGGATGATGAGGAGATAGCCATGATAGCAAGAAGATTCAAGAAGTTCATGAGAAGGAGAAGGAGATTTGAACCTAAGAAAAAGTTTAATATGGGAGAAGGTAGCAAAGAAAAGAAAAGGAACAACCACCCATTTGCTATAAGTGCAAGAAGCTCGGACACTTCCGGATGGATTGCCCAATGTTGAAGAAAAGCTCCAAGAAATTCAAGAAGAAAGCATATAAAGCTACATGGAGCAATGATGAGGACTCTTCTTCAAGTGAGGAAGAATATCAAAAGAAAGAAAAGGCAAACCTTTGTCTCATGGCACATAACGATGATGAGGTAAATGATGACACTTCAATTTCAGATTTTACTTTTGAAGAGTTATATGATGATTTTAATGACTTAATTGATGATTTTAAGAAGTTATTGTTAGATATGTATGCCCTAGAAGTTAGAATTAGCTGACACTTGTAATACACTTCTAGAAGCAAAATTATAATTTTGACTATAAATAATAAAATAGATTATTTTCTATCATAAATGTGTATTTAGTGTCTGTGATACATCCCTTGAGTTAATGATAATGATAATTCTTATTTTCAAGAGTTGAAAATTTAAGACAAGAATTTTCATTATTAACTCATAAAATGCTCCTGACCGTAGGATCATCATGAAGATGGTGACTGATCTAGAAGATTGGTGTACAATCGCTTCATTATAGTAGATAAGTCTTGAGTCTACAGTGTAGAAATATCAGAACGAGAGTATAGATACTCGTTAGAGAATGAGGGTATGAGCGTGACCACCTCGAGTAGTCATTAAGGAAGTCTACCTTCTCGTCGAATGACTGACTCGAAGTTGCAGTGGTGTGTCTAGGTTCTTTGACCTGAGGTGCATCGACAGTTCACCTTGAGGGTGTTATAGTTTGACTACACCATGACTCGATCTCCTAGCCATTCGGAATCCTAAGGTGTATGTTGGCTATAGCATGTTCATTGTAGGAATTGGATTGCATCAAGATGGAATCTATCTACCTTGGTAGATGAGGAGCAGCCCTATGATGATCATGAGAATCAAGTCCATAAGCCCATGGCCATGGCAGAGTGAAATAATAGAAAGAGTTTCTATTTAAGATTTTCACATCGAACTTGAATCAAATGATTAAATCATATGACAGAAATTAGGGTTTGACGAGTTCACCTTAACCCTAATCTGATCGGGGCTCAAGATAGAAGAACTTAATCACATAGGTAGCTGCACCAAGAGGTTCGTTTTCAATTTTGATGGGTTGCCACCATATACTGCTAGGTGTCACTAGTGGATTTTGGGAGCAATTAGAATGATTTAGATGATCGATCATTCTAGTTGTCTGAATCAGAAAAGTTTTGATCCATCGAAAGATGTTTTGATGATGCCGATGATAGAGATCACAACATATTCCATTACCATATAGAACTAAACCTAACTGGATCACACAAATAAGGGTTAGGATCTGGATATCATTAATTGGACTAACTCAGTTCAATTAATTTGAATAAGATTCAATTAGGTTCAAGAAAATCGTGCTAACACACGATTGAGCCTAATGTTCTCCTTCTACTATCATTAAAAGTTATCTCGACTGAGCCAAATATGTTTGTGCTCACTCAAAAATCTTTACTTGATCTGATTGGAGCTTGTCCAAGTAAGAAAAGGATTGTCTTAATTTATGATATAAATTTGAGACAACACCTGCCATTTTTCGTTACCTACAAATTCTTGTCTTTCGACTTTGGTCAAACGTTGACCTTTGATACTAAGACATCTGCCTATGTGTCATGCACCCATAAGAGAGCAGATAGGGGCTTGTCCTCTTGTTAGAAAATAGAAAGGAGGGGGTGCATGCCTAGGGTGGCATGCGCCCAAGGATAGGGATGTCTGGAGTCCCATACAGATGGGACTTCAGGTTGCTTCTTGGAATCTACTTAGGTGGAGCAAAGGGACTCTATTTTGACCAGTCTTGGCGCCACCTAAGGATGATTTAAGGGGCTCTCATCTGATTGGATTAGGTGATATCATCCCATCAATTAGATTTAGATTTGATTGCACGAAGTAACATGATTGGTCGGGATGATGTGGCACTACATGGCACAGCAAAGTCTATAAAAATCCTATCTGTGCCAAGCTTTGATATAGTTCTCCCTTAGCCCATGCCCCAAGGCTGCCCCTATCCCTTCTCCAAGCCATCTTCAGATCCCCTCTCTCCTCTCTATGCCCAAAGAGATTTGGGCTTCAGTTTGGTGCGATCCAGGCAAGAGAAAGATGACAAGAAAGGAAGAAGGCAGCACTGTTGCAAGGGACGATTTCAGATCTTCAAAAGAAATTTTGAAGATCCTCCAAATTAAATCTAGATCTGATATTTGGAGAGGTGATAAAAAAAGAGAAGATATTTAGATCTAGCCTGAGTAGATACCGGTAGAGGCCTGGAACTTGCGTGGCTAGATCCAGAACTTCAGGCAATCAGCAGAATCATCATAGGGTAATCCGATTACCCAATAACAAGGTACAAAATTAAATTAAATTTAATTTATCTTTTATTTTATTTATTAGATCTATAAAATTAGATCTAAAATATCTCAGATCTAATCTAGATTTAAAATTTTTTTTTTTAAAATATTTCTTTTGATCTTATCAGATCTGAACGAACCTGACCCAAAAAATCTAAATTTTTCCTTCAACTAGTATCAGAATCAGATTCTAATAAATTATTTAAATTTAATTTAAATTTATTTTTAAACTAAAAATTAGATGATTTTAGATGTCACATGAGATGTGATTATATCTAAAATTAAAAAATTAAAATTAAATAATTTAGATCTAAGTTTTATAAGATGCATGACTAGTTCTAAAATAGAATTATTCTATACATAGTCTTGCATGATCATAATTTAATTTGATTAAATTATAATTTTAGATCTATTTATTTATTATTTTTTAATATTATAAATATTATAATAAGATCTAAAAAATAAAAAATAAAATTATTTAATTTTTGGATCATATGAGATATGATGAATGCATGTTTAGACTAGTTGTAGAATAGTTCTACATAATTATCTAGATTAGAATTTATTTTGATGTGATCAATTTAAATTTAATTTTTTAGATGAATTATGAGATAATTTAGATTTAAAAATATGCATGATATGATACATGAGATGTATGCAAAACATGTTTATAGTTAGATCAATTTTTATATATGAGATATATGATGTAGATCTAACTAGTTTTGTAGTTTTTATATTTTTGGTTAAGGCGTTCCCCTTGGCCATCCGGTCATAAGAATAAAGTAGAATTTAAATATTCTTTCCTCCCATTCGATGGGGTGTTCTTATGATGTGTAGGGTTGCTGCATGTTCGTCCTTAATCAGAAATCAAGAACTTATTTTCTACAAAATCCTAGATCCTGAAATCCTAGGATTTTATTTACATATTTTGTTTGTGAACCCTAAACTTAATTAAGAATCAAGATTATGAAATATATGTTAGGTCTAAAATTGAGAATTTTAGATCTAATATTTATTCATAAAATTAGGTTCGAACTTAGGTAGCTCAATTAGGTCTAAGCGGTTGATCAAACTGAATCAAGAGTTGGTTAGATGGGATCAACAGTCCTTAGATTGACCAGCCTAATAGGATTAAGTTTGGGTCAAGATCGAGTCATGTGAGTGATCGATCAAGCTAAGACCTAATTAGGCTTAGTGGTTAGAGTCTGGGTTGTTGGCTAATCCGATTGGTTTTGGCTCAATAATTTAGTATCTAATGTAAGTTTCGCAGATACGACCGACTGATTTTTAATTTAGAGCTACTTGACTTGAATGCGTTCTTATCGAGTTAATGGCATATCCCTTTCATCGGTCTTACTTACCTGACCATATTTGTTGGCTCAATCCTGATCTAAGGTGGTTAATAATTCGAGCTAACCCATGCCACTAGGTTAGTCATAATGGTTATGACTATGTCAGGTCTAGCTTAATGAGACCTAAATTAAATCTTCCTAAGAAAAGATTAAGTCTAAGATCTTCCACCATTGTAGATGTGCGGGCCCTTCCTAGGGTTGATTATTCTCGGCTGATTATAGTGGTTCAGTTGCACTAGAAAGATGCAACCATATCTATTAGGCATTGGATGCTACAGGCTGGAGGATGGATTGGGCTCAATATTTTGAATATGGTGAGAGACTCAATTAGGAATCCAATCTATGCAAATGGTGGATCTGACTTAACTAAGGAGTGGATCAATATTTTGGACATGGTGAGATTCATGAATTAGAGATCAAGTTTGGGTGCACCATGATTAGAGAATCATTGAACAAGAGTTGTTCACTCATTGGCTAACCCATCACCAATAACTGTTAGGTGAGGTGATGAGTCAGTTGGTGGGACCGCACCATCTACTAAAAATTATTAATCGTGGAGATTTTTGCATCTCTACAAAGAGAGTGTAGGGATCCAAAAAAATAGTAGGAGCTAATTTATTTAAAAATAAAACTCCTAAATAAATTGGTCAAGTCTTAATTATAATATCTAACTAAAAACTTTGACTCTCTATAGAAAAATATCTGCGTCCAACCCACTAGCATGTATCCTAGAAACCCATAGACTGACCGGATCTAATTACAAGGATTGGCTCCAAAACTTTAAAATTATTTTGGATTTTGAGAAGTTAACTTATGTATTGGATCAGGATCCTCCCACCTTACTAGCTCGTCCATCCACTGAACAAAGAGCATCTCTTAATAAGTGGACGGACGAAGATAACAAGGCTAGATACTACATGTTGGGCTCAATGTCTGATGAGCTTTAGCGCTAGCATGAAGATATCAGGACTGTCGGCTAAATGTTGGCTTCCCTACAAGAGATGTTTGGTGAACAAAATGGCGCAGCCAAGTATCAAATCACTAAATGACTATTCAAGGCTGAAATGCGTGATGGGCAGTTAGTCCAAGATCATTGTCTAATAATGATCAAGAACTTGGAAGAGCTTGAGAAGCTCAGAGTGAAATTAGACCTAGATCTACAGAATGATATAATTCTGCAATCCTTGACTGATGCATATGCGTAGTTCATCATGAACTACCATATGCATAAACTTCAAAATTTTCTGGCCGAACTTATGAACATGCTGGTTACTATTGAGCTTTCTATGAAAGGTTCTAAAAGCTCAGTGCTTGCAATAGAATGGACTTCTTTCAAGAGAAAGTTTTTTGAAAAGAAGAAGAAGTTTGTGAAAAAGTAGAAGGTGGAAGGAGGAAAGAAGAAAATGGCAGAGTTGAAGAAGAAGGCCACTGACAAAGGAAAGTATTTTTATTGCAACAATGACGGCCACTGAAAGTGAAACTGCCCTACTTACCTGGCCACCCTAAAGAATAAGACAGGTCCTTCTGGAGGTATGCTCATTATTGAGTCTAACCTTATGGTTTCTTCTGCATCTAGTTGGGTGCTTGACTCTGATTCTAGTGCTCATTTGTGCACTTCTATGTAGGATCTTGAGGATAGCAGGAGGTTGAGGGATGGTGATATGATCCTATGCATTGAAAATGGAGCAAGAGTTACTATCGTGGTCGTGGAAACATACCCTCTTCGACTACCATTTGGTTTAGACTTAGTGTTAAAAGATTGTTATTATGTGCCTGCAGCAAGTAGAAATTTGATTTCTGTTTCATGCCCAGCACTAGAAGGCCATGTAATTAGTTTTCTTAAGAACTATTGTAACACTCTTTATGAAAAAAATAAAATTGCAAGTGGTTTCCTTATTAACGATCTTTACCTGTTACATATTGATGTATCTATTTTTAATATCGAGCAAAATATGAATGTCATGAAATAACCTAGGGATAGTTCAAATGATAGATATCTATGGCACCTAAGACTAGGTCATATAGCAGAAGATAGGGTTAACAAATTGAAGAAAATTGAGCTATTGAGTCCATTGACTTTCGAGTCATATCCAATTTGTGAATCTTATCTTCATGGCAAAATGACTAAGCTCCCTTTTATAGGACATGGGGAAAGGGCCATGGATCTTCTTACTCTAATACATACTGATGTGTGCCGTCCATTTGATGTGCTGACTAGAAGCAACTTTGTCTATTTCATAATCTTTACCGATGATTTATCTAGGTATGGGTATGTGTATCTTATGAGACACAAGTCTGAAGCTTTTGAAAAGTTCAAGAAATTCAGATATGAAGTAGAAAAGCAAACTAGAGAATCTATTAAGGTTCTTCGATCAGATCGAGGAGGTGAATACTTTAGTCAAAAATTCCTAGACTATCTCAAGGATAATGGCATAGTCTCTCAATAGACTTCGTCTGAAATACCTCAACTCAATGGAGTTTCATAATGGAGGAATTGGATCCTATTAGATATGGTCTGATCCATGATGAGCTTCACAGACCTTTCTGATTTTTTTTGGGGACACTGTTTGTTAACTGCAATATACTTACCGAATAAGGTTCCTTCTAAAATCATTCCTACCACACCGTATGAGATATGGCATGGTAAGAAATCAAGTTTGAGTCATCTCAGAATTTGGGATTGTCCAGCTCATGTCAAAAGACAACAAGCGGACAAGTTAGACTTTAGGTCCTTTAGCGCTCGATTTATAGGATATCCTAAAGAGTCATTAGGATATTATTTCTACATTCCAGAAGATCACAATGTGATTGTGAGTTGACATGCCATCTTTTTGAATGATAGTTTATTCAAGATAGCGACATTAGAAAGTAGATCAAACTCGATGAGAAAGTCTCACAAGAGCAACGAGCTAAGGACCAAATGGAACTAAATCAGGTTGAGCCAATACAATCACTACTTCCTCCACCTCATAGATCGAAAAAAATTTTTCATCCTCTTAAGAGGTACTTAGGTACTATTTCAGAGGAAATAGAGGAAATATTTCTCGTAGGTAATGGGGTTCATGGTGATGATCCCAAAACCTATAACGATGTGATATCTGATATCAACTCCTAGAAATGGTTAGAGGCAATGAAGTTAGAAATTGACTCAATGCACTCAAATAAAGTTTGGACCTTAGTAAATCCACCAGAAGATATAGTACCTTTTGGATGTAAATGGATCTACAAGAGAAAGATTGGTGCAGATAAAAATTTGGAGACATTCAAAGTTAGATTAGTGGCAAAAGGTTATAGTCAGCGTGAAGACATTGACTATTAGGATACTTTTTCGTCAGTAGCTATGCTAAAATTCATCCACACATTGCTTGCTGTTGTAGCCTATTTTAATTATGAAATATGGCAAATGGATGTAAAAATGACATTCATAAATGGATATCTTGAGGAAGATATCTATATGGAATAGCCACTAGGTTTCACATCCAGTGATGCTGATCACAAGGTATGCAAGTTACAAAGGTCCATATATGGACTTAAGCAAGCATCTCGGAGCTGGAATACTCGTTTCAATGATGTGATCAAATTATTTGATTTCATCAAGAATGAGAAAAAATCATGTATCTTCAAAAAAGTCAGTGGGAGCGCTATTATCTTTCTCATATTGTACGTGGATGATATCCTCCTTATTGAAAATGATATTCCCATGTTGACCATGTTAAAATATGGTTATCCAAAGAATTTTCCATGAAAGACCTAGGAGAAGCATCCTTTATTCTAAGAATTAAGGTCAATAAAGTAGACCGAATAGGATGCTAGGACTTTCACAGTAGATGTACATAGAGAAAGTGCTAAAGAGGTTTAGCATGAAAAACTCTAAGAAGGATTTGGTACTCTTCAGACATGGCATTCATCTTTCCAAGAAGATGTGCCTTAGCACACCTGAGAAAATAGAATGCATGAGCAAGATCCCTTATGCTTCAGCAACAGGGAGCCTCATGTATGCCATGTTGTGTACACAACCTGATATAGCCCATGCTGTGAGTGTCACGAGTGAATATTAGTTGAATCCAGGTGAAGAACACTGGACTTCTATGAAATATATCCTTAAGTACTTAAGAAAAACTAAGGATATGTTGTTGATTTTTGAAAATGAAGAACTCCAAGTTTAGGGGTATACAGACTCGAATTTTATGTCTGATGTAGATGATTGAAAGTTGACATCTGGGAGTCTGTTTGTGTGTAATGGTGGTGCTATCAGTTGAAAGAGTTCCAAGCAAACTGTGATAACGGATTCCACCATGGAAGTAGAATACATCGCTGCGTCAAAAGCTGCAAAGAAGGCATTCTAGTACAAGAAGTTTACCATAAAGATCGGAGTGATAACATCAGATGCCATTCCTCTATACTGTAACAATAATGGTGCCATAGCCCTTTCTAAGGAGCCGAGGTCTCACAAAAAATCTAAGCACATCAAGCGGCGATACCACCTCATCGGTGATTATCTCGAGAAAAATTACATCGAGGTTAAGAGAGTTGACTCTGCAGACAATGCGGCAGACCCACTTACAAAGTCGTTGGACCAAAAGAAGATCGAAGTCCACCTTGAGAAGATGGAACTTAGATTTGTAGCCAATTGGCTTTAGGTCAAGTGGAAGTATGTTAGATATGTATGCCTTAGAAGCCAGAATTGGCTGACACTTGTAATACACTTCTAGGAGCAAAATTATAATTTTGACTATAAATAATAAAATGGATTATTTTCTATCATAAATGTGTATTTAGTGTTTGTGATACATCACTTGAGTTAATGATAATGATAATTGTTATTTTCAAGAGTTAAAAATTTAAGACAAGAATTTTCATTATTAACTCATAAAATGCTTCTGACTGTAGGATCATCATGAGGATGGTGATTGATCCAGAAGATTGGTGTACAATTGCTTCTTTATAGTAGATGAGTCTTGAGTCTATGGTGTAGAGACATCAGAGCGAGAGTACAGGTACTCATTAGAGAATGAGGACACTGAGCATGACCACCTCGAGCAGTCATAAGGAAGTCTACCTTCTCGTCGATGACTGACTCGAAGCTATAGTGGTGTGTATGGTTCTTTGACCTGAGGTGCATCGATAGTTCATCTTGAGGATGTTATAATTTGACTACACCATGACTCGGTCTACTAGCCATTTGAAATCCTGAGGTGTATATTGGCTATGGTATGTTCACTATAGGAATTGGATTATACCAAGAGGAAATCTATCTACCTCGATAGATGAAGAGCAACCCTATGATGATCATGAGAATCAAGTCCATAAGTCCATGGCCATGGAAGAGTGAAATAATAGAAAGAGTTTCTACTAAGATTTCCATATCAGACTTAAATCAAATGATTAAATCATATGGTAGAAATTAGGATTTGACGAGTTCACCTTAACCCTAATTTGATTGAAGCTCAAGATAGAAGAACTTAATCACATAGGTAGCTACACCAAGAGGTTCCTTTTCAATTTTGATGGGTTGCCATCATATACTGCTAGGTGTCACTGGTAGATTTTGGAAGCAATTAGAATGATTTAGATGATCGATCATTCTAGTTGTCTGAATCAGAAAAGTTTTGGTCCATCGAAAGGTGTTTCGATGATGCCGATGATAGAGATCACGACATATCCCATTACCATACAGAACTAAACCTAACTGAATCATACAAACAAGGCTTAGGATCTGGATATCATCAATTAGACTAACTCAGTTTAATTAATTTGAATAAGATTCAATTAGGTTCAAGAAAATCGTGCTAGCACACGATTGAACCTAATGTTCTCCTTCTACTATCATTAAAAGTTGTCTCGACTGAGCCAAATGTATTTATGCTCACTCGAAATCTTTACTTGGTTTGACTAGAGCTTGTCCAAGTAAGAAAAGGGTTGTCTTAATTTATGAGATAAATTTAAGATAACACCTACTATTTTCCATCACCTGTTAATTTTTATTTTTTGACTTTGGTCAAATGTTGACCTTTGACACTAAGACATCTGCCCATATGTCATGCACCCATAGGAGAGCAAATAGAGGCTTGTCCCCTTGCTAGAAAATGGAAAGGAGGGGGCATATGCCTAGGGAGGCATGCGCCCAAGGATAGGGACATCTGGAGTCCCATATAGATGGGACTCCAGGTTGCTTCTTGGAATCTACTTAGGTGGCACAAAGAGACTCTACTTTGACTAGTCTTGGCACCACCTAAGGATGATTTAAGGGGCTCTCATCTGATTGGATCAAGTGATGTCATCCCACCAATCAGATTTAGATTTGATTGCATAAAGCGATGTGATTGGCCTGGATGATGTGGCATTGCATGGCACAGCTGAGTCTATAAAAATCCTGTCTGCTCCAAGCTTTGATATAGTTCTTCCTTAGCCCACATCCCAAGGCTGCCCTTATCCCTCCTTCATGCCATCTTCAGGTCCCCTCTCTCCTCTCCATGCCCAAGGAGATTTGGGCTTCAGTTTGGTGCGATCCAGGCAAGAGAAAGGTGACGAGAAAGGAAGAAGGCAGTACTACTGCAAGAGATGATTTCAGATCTTCAAAAGAAGGTTTGAAGATCCTCCAAATCAGATCTAGATCTGATATTTGAAGAGATAATAAAGAAGGAAAAGATCTCCAGATCCAACCCGAGTGGATACTGGTAGAGGCCAGGCACTTGCATGGCTAGATCCAGAATCTTAGGCAATCAAAAGGATCATCACAGGATAATCCGATTATCCAATAATAAGATACAAAATTAAATTAGATTTAATTTATTTTTTATTTTTATTTATTAGATCTATAAAATTAGATCTGAAATATCTTAGATCTAATCTGGATTCAAATTTTTTTTTAAAAATATCTCTCTTGATCTAATCTGATCTGAACGAACCTGATCTGAAAAATCTAAATTTTTTCTTCAGTTATCACATAAGAATGAAGAACTAAAGAAAGATAACCAACTCTTAATCAAAGATAAAGCTAAAGTAGAAAAAGATATGAAAGAACTATAAAATAAATTAGATGAAACTAGTGAAAAGAATGTATCCTTGCAAGATGAAATAGCAAGACTAAGATCAATTATGGATAGATACATGATTAGTTCAAAAAATCTTCAAACATTGATTGATAATCAAAAATTGATTTTTGATAAAGTTGGGTTAGGATATAATCCATAAAAAAAACAAAAATCTCTAGGAAATGTGTTTGATAGATCTTAAAATCAAAGAAAAATCATAACTTGCTTTAAATGTAACAAAATTGGACACAAATCATTTGAATGCATAATGAATGCAAATAACGAGCTTAATACAAACTAATCAAAGATAAGATAAATTTGGATTCCAAAAGGAATCATTTGTGCTAACCTCAAAGGACCCAAGTTAACTTGAATACCTAAATCTACTTGATTTTATGAATATGTGTGCTTGGCATCCATGAGATCTAAAAGAAGATGGTACCTAGATAGCAGATGTTCGAGGCACATGATGGGAGATAGATCTCAATTTATCTCTCTTGAAGCAATGGATGAAGGTGAGGTGACATTTGGAGACAATAGTAAAGGCAAAATTATTGGTCTCGGTAATATTTTGATCACACCTTCTACTTGTATAGAAAATGTATTACTTGTTGATGGTTTAATGCATAATCTACTTAATATTAGTCAGTTATGTGATAAAAATTTTAATATTTCATTTAAATCATCTCATTGCATAGTAACCAATTCACTTGATGATAGCATTAAATTCATAGGAAAAAAATATGGCAATGTTTATATTATTGATCTTGATGAACTTAAAAAGGAAAATATTGAATGTCTTGTTGCTATGAATGCTAAAATAAATGAATCTAGTTGGATATGGCATAATAAGCTAGGTCATGTAAGCATGGACTCATTGTCTAGATTAATCAAGCTTGACTTAGTAAAAGGTTTATCCAAAATAAATTTTGAAAAGAATAAGATTTGCAAAGCATGTCAATTTGGGAAACAAACAAAATCATTTTTCAAATCCAAGAATATTGTCTTAACAACTAGACCTCTAGAGTTACTTCATATAGATTTATTTGGACCAATTTCAACTACAAGTCTAGGAGGAAAATGATATAGTTTTATGATAATAGATGATTTTTCAAGATATACTTGGATTTTGTTTTTATCTTATAAAGATAATGTCTTTGACATGTTTGTTGAGTTTTTTAACAAAATCACAAAAGAAAAACAATATGATGTTTTATATATAAGAAGTGATAATGGCATGGAATTTAAAAATCAAAAATTTGAAAGTTTCTATTCTAAGAATGGAATAAACCATAATTTTTCGGTCCCTAGAACACCCCAACAAAATGGGATAGTAGAAAGAAAGAATAGAACATTAATCGAAATGGCACGGACCATACTTTATGAAAGCAACCTTCCAAAATATTTTTGGATGGAAGCTATTAACACCGCATGCTATGTGCTAAATAGAGCATTAATTAGACCTATTTTGAAAAAAACTCTATATGAGTTTTATAAGGAAAAGAAATCTAATGTTTCATATTTCAAAGCTTTTGGATGTAGATGAAGGGAAAATCCTAATTTTCTAGACTAGGTTCGTTCAGATCTGATTAGATCAAGAGATATATTTCAAAAATTTTTTTATTTAATCTGAATTAGATCTGGGATGTTTTAAATTTGATCTTTATTATTCTAATAATAAAAATAAAATCTAGATAAATTAAATCAAATTTAATTTATCTTGATGTAGGGTAATCCTATTATCTGTTGATGATCCTGTAAGCAGCGGAAGGTTCTAGATCTAGCCATGCAAGTGCCTAGCCTCTACTGGTATCCACTCAGGCTAGATCTAAAGATCCTCTTCTTCTCTATCATATCTCCAAAAATTAGATCTGGATCTGATTTGGAGGATCTTCAAAACACCTTTCGAAGATCAATAGTTGTCCTTTGCAGCAGTGCAGCCTTCTAGCTTTCTGTCGTCTTTCTTTCATCTGGATTGCACCAACTAAGATCCCAAACTCCTTTGGGCGTGGAGAGAAGAGGGAGAAGATAGTCTTGGCATGGAGGAGGAGAGGAGAGGCAGCCTTGGGGCATGGGAATTTTCAATTCTTTTTGAGTTGGGCGTAGGATCTTATTTATAGACTATGCGTGATCCAACTCCTCTTCTTCCCAACCAATCACAATCCTTTGTGAAATTAGATCTAAATCTGATTTATGGGAATAGAGTCTCTTGGATTCATTCTTAGATGATGCCTAAGATCAGTCAAACTTGGTTCTTAGGAGAAGTCTAATCGAAATCCAAAAGGGAGATGGAGTCCCTATCCAACAGGGACTCTTGGGCGCCTCCAGCTTGGGCTCACGCCAAGGGTGGCGTGTGCCCTCCTCCTTGTCAGGTTTTGATAGGGGGACAAGCCTCCACCAGATCTCCAATAGGTGCATGACATGTGGACAGAAGTCAAAGTATCAATGGCTAATATTTGACCAGTCAAAGGTCAACTTTTGACCAAAGTCAATGGACGAGAAATGATAGGTGACCAAAAATGGCAGGTATTGTCTTACAAAATAAGACAACCCCTTTTCTGATCTGGACAGACTCCAGTCAGACCAAGTGAAGGCCTCTGATTGAGCATAAACTCCTTTGGCTCAGTCAGGACAACTATTTATGATAGTAAAAGAAGAACGTTAGGTTCAATCGAGTGCTAGCATGATTTCCTTGAATCTAATTGAATCTCATTCAGATCAATTGAACTGGATTAGTTCAATTGATGATCACCAGATTCAAACCCTTGTTTGTGTGACCCAGTTAGGTTCAGTTCTATATGGTAATGGGATATGTCATGATCTCTATCATCGACATCATTGAAACTTCTTTCGATGGATCAGAACTCTTCTAATTCGAACAGCTAGAATGATCGATCATCTAAATCATTCTAATTGCTCCCAAAAATCCACCAGTGACACCTAGCAGTATGGTGGCAACCCATCAGAGTTGAATGCGAACCTCTTAGTGCAGCTACCTGTGTGATTAAGTTCTTCTATCTTGAGCTCCGATCAGATTAGTGTTTAGGTGAACTCATCAAACCCTAGTTTCTGTCATATGATGTAATCATTCAATTCAAGTCCGATGAGAAAATCTAAATAGAAATTCTTTCTATTATTTCACTCTGCCATGGCCATGGGCTTCTAGACTTGATTCTCATGATTATCATAGGGCTGCTCTTCTACCACCGAGGTAGATAGATTCCATCTTGATGCAATCCAGTTCCTACAATGAACATGCTATAGCCAACATACACCTTAGGATTCCATATGGCTAGGAGATCGAGTTGTGGTGTAGTCAAACTATAACACCCTCAAGGCGAACTGCCGATGCATCTCAGGTCAAAGAACCAGATACACCACTATAGCATCGAGTCAGTCATTAACGAGAAGGTAGACTTCCTAATGACTACTTGAGGTGGTCACGCTCAATGCCCTCATTCTTTAACGAGTACCTGTACTCTCGCTCCGGTGTCTCTACACCATAGACTCAAGACTCATCTACTAAAGAGAAGCAATTGTGCACCAACCTTCTAGATCAATCACCATCCTCGTGATGATCCTATGGTCGGGAGCATTTTATGAGTTAATAATGATCATTCATATCTTAAATTTTCAGCTCTTGAAAATATGAATTATCATTACCATTAACTCAAAGGATGTATCACAGACACTAAATACACATATGTGATAGAAAATAATCCATTTTATTGATAATAGTCAAAATTACAATTTTTCTCCTAGAAGTGTATTACAAGTGTCAGCCAATTCTGCCTTCTAGGGCATATATATCTAACAATCTCTCATTTGTCCTAAAGCCAATTGGCTACAAGTCTAAGTTCCATCTTCTCAAGGTGGGCTTCGATCTTTTTTTGTCCCAATGGCTTTGTAAGTGGGTCTACCACATTATCTGCGGAATTCACTCTCTTGACCTCGACGTAACCGTTCTCGAGGTAATCATGGATGATCTGACGGCATTACTTCGATTTCTGCAGCAAACTTCTTATACCAGAATGCTTCCTTCGCAGCCTCTGATGCGGCGATATATTCTGCTTCCATGGTGGAATCTGCTATCATGGTTTGCTTGGAACTCTTCCAGCTGACAGCACCACCATTGCATAGAAACAGACTCCCAGATGTCGACTTTCGATCATCTACATCGAACATGAAATCCAAGTCTATGTATTTCCTAGACTTGGAGTTCTCCGTTACCAAAGACCAACATCATATCCTTAGTTCTTCTCAAGTACTTAAGGATACATTTCACAGAAGTCCAATGTTCTTCACCTAGATTTGACTGATATCTGCTTTGACACTCACAGCATGAGCTATATCAGATCATGTACATAGCATGGCATACATGAGGCTCCCTATTACAGAAGCATAAGGGATCTTGCTCATGCATTCTATTTCCTCAGGTGTGCTAGGGCACATCTTCTTAGAAAGATGAATACCATGTCTGAAGGGTATTAATCCCCTCTTAGAGTTTTCTATACTAAACCTCTTTAGTACTTCCTCTATGTACATCTTCTATGAAAGTTCTAGCATCCTATTCGGTCTATCCCTATAGACCTTAATTCCTAGAATAAAGGATGCTTCACCTAGGTCTTTCATGGAGAATTCCTTGGACAACCATATTTTAACTGTTGTCAACATGGGAAATCATTCCCAATAGGGGATTCATCATGTACAATACGAGGAAGACAACAGCGCTCCATTGACCTTTTTGAAGATACACGATTCCTCTTCATTTTTGATGGAACCAAACTTTTTGATCACATCATTGAAATGAGTATTCCAACTCCGAGATGCTTGCTTAAGTCCATATATGGACCTTTGCAGCTTACAAACCTTGTGATCAGTATCACTGGATGTGAAACCTAGCGGCTGTTCCATATAGATTCTTCCTCAAGATATCCATTTAAGAATGCCGTTTCACATCCATTTCCAATTTCATAATCGAAATAGGCTGCAATGGCAAGCAATGTACGATGGATTTTAGCATAGCCACTAGGAAAAAGTATCCTATTCAATGCCTTCACGTTGACTTATAACCTTTTGCACTAGTCTAGTCTTGGATTCTCCACATTCCTTTGCACCAATCTTTCTCTTGAAGTTACATTTACACCCAATAGGTACTATACCTTCTGGTGATCACCAAGGTCCAGACTTAGTTTGAGTGCATCGAGTCAATTCTGACTGCATTGCCTCTAGCATTTCTCAGTTTGATATCTGATATCGTCTCATTGTAGGTTTTGGGATCATCACCATGAGCACCACACCTACGTGGACATTTCCTCTACTTTTTAAATAATATCCAAGTATCTTTCAGGGGGCGGAAAACTCTTTTCGATCTACGCTAGGTGGTAGTGTCTTATTGGCTCAACCTGATTTGGTCCAATTGGACCTTAGCTCATTACTATGAACTTTCTCATCAAGGCAGAATTTTTCTTGAACCTAATTGAATCTCATTCAGATCAATTGAACTGGATCAGCTCAATTGATGATCACCAGATTCAAAACCCTTATTGTTGTGACTCTAGTTAGGTTCAGTTCTATTATGATAATGAGATATG
>QRFJ01003205.1:71391-188116 GCA_006176705.1 Cocos nucifera
ATGATCTCTATCATCGACATCATCGAAACTCCTTTCGATGGATCAGAACTCTTCTGATTCGAACAGCTAGAATGATCGATCATCTAAATCATTCTAATTGCTCCCAAAATCCACCAGTGACACCTAGCAGTATATGGTGGCAACCCATCAGAGCTGAATGCGAACCTCTTGGTGCAGCTACCTGTGTGATTAAGTTCTTCTATCTTGAGCCCCGATCAGATTAGGGTTAAGGTGAACTCGTCAAACCCTAGTTTCTGTCATATGATGTAATCATTCGATTCAAGTCCGATGTGAAAATCTAAATAGAAACTCTTTCTATTATTTCACTCTGCCATGGCCATGGGCTTCTGGACTTGATTCTCATGATCATCATAGGGCTGCTCCTCTACCACCGAGGTAGATAGATTCCATCTTGATGCAATCCAGTTCCTACAATGAACATGCTATAGCCAACATACACCTCAGGATTCCATATGGCTAGGAGATCGAGTTAATGGTGTAGTCAAACTATAACACCCTCAAGGTGAACTGCCGATGCACCTCAGGTCAAAGAACCAGACACACCTACTGCAGCATCGAGTCAGTCATTGACGAGAAGGTAGACTTCCTAATGACTACTCGAGGTGGTCACGCTCAGTGCCCTCATTCTCTAACGAGTACCTGTACTCTCGCTCCGGTGTCTCCACACCGTAGACTCAAGACTCATCTACTAAAGAGAAGCGATTGTACACCAACCTTCTGGATCAATCACCATCCTCGTGATGATCCTATGGTCGGGAGCATTTTATGAGTTAATAATGATTATTCATGTCTTAAATTTTCAACTCTTGAAAATATGAATTATCATTACCATTAACTCAAAGGATGTATCACAGACACTAAATACACATATGTGATAGAAAATAACCCATTTTATTGATTATAGTCAAAATTATAATTTTGCCCCTAGAAGTGTATTACAAGTGTCAGCCAATTCTGGCTTCTAGGGCACATATATCTAACAATCTCCCACTTGTCCTAAAGCCAATTGGCTACAAGTCTAAGTCCCATCTTCTCAAGGTGGGCTTCGATCTTCTGCTGGCCCAATGGCTTTGTAAGTGGGTCTGCCACATTATCTGTGGAGTTGACTCTCTTGACCTCGACGTAACCCTTCTCGAGGTAATCATGGATGGATCTTGAGATGGGCATTATTGTCGCAGTATAGAGGAATGGCATCTGATGGCATTACTCCAATTTCTGCAGCAAACTTCTTGTACCAGAATGCTTCCTTCGCAGCCTCTGATGCAGCGATATATTCTGCTTCCATGGTGGAATCTGCTATCATGGTTTGCTTGGAACTCTTCCAGCTGACAGCACCACCATTGCACACAAACAGACTCCCAGATGTCGACTTTCGATCATCTATATCGGACATGAAATCCGAGTCTGTGTATCCCTGGACTTGGAGTTCTCCATTACCAAAGACCAACATCATATCCTTAGTTCTTCTCAAGTACTTAAGGATACATTTCACAGAAGTCCAGTGTTCTTCACCTGGATTTGACTGATATCTGCTTGTGACACTCACAGCATGGGCTATATCAGGTCGTGTACATAGCATGGCATACATGAGGCTCCCTATTGCAGAAGCATAAGGGATCTTGCTCATGCGTTCTATTTCCTCAGGTGTGCTAGGGCACATCTTCTTGGAAAGATGAATACCATGTCTGAAGGGTATTAATCCCCTCTTAGAGTTTTCCATACTAAACCTCTTTAGTACTTTCCTCTATGTACATCTTCTGTGAAAGTCCTAGCATCCTATTCGGTCTATCCCTATAGACCTTAATTCCTAGAATAAAGGATGCTTCACCTAGGTCTTTCATGGAGAATTCCTTGGACAACCATAATTTTGACTGTTGTCAACATGGGAATATCATTCCCAATAAGGAGGATGTCATCCACGTACAATACGAGGAAGACAACAGCGCTCCCACTGACCTTTTTGAAGAACACATGGTTCCTCTTCATTTTTGATGAAACCAAACTTTTTGATCACATCATTGAAATGAGTGTTCCAGCTCCGAGATGCTTGCTTAAGTCCATATATGGACCTTTGCAGCTTGCAAACCTTGTGATCAGTATCACTGGATGTGAAACCTAGCGGCTGTTCCATATAGATATCTTCCTCAAGATATCCATTTAAGAATGCCGTTTTCACGTCCATTTGCCATATTTCATAATCGAAATAGGCTGCAACGGCAAGCAATGTGCGGATGGATTTTAGCATAGCCACTGGGGAAAAGGTATCCTGATAGTCAATGCCTTCGCGTTGACTATAACCTTTTGCCACTAGTCTAGCCTTGAATGTCTCCACATTCCCATCTGCACCAATCTTTCTCTTGAAGATCCATTTACACCCAATAGGTACTATACCTTCTGGTGGATCTACCAAGGTCCAGACTTGGTTTGAGTGCATCGAGTCAATTTCTGACTGCATTGCCTCTAGCCATTTCTCGGAGTCGATATCTGATATCGCCTCGTTGTAGGTTTTGGGATCATCACCATGAGCACCATTACCTACGAGGAACATTTTCCTCTACTTCCTCTGAAATAATACCTAAGTATCTTTCAGGGGGATGGAAAACTCTTTCCGATCTACGAGGTGGAGGAGGTAGTGTTCTTATTGGCTCAACCTGATTTGGTTCCAATTGGTCCTTAGCTCGTTGTACTTGTGAGACTTTCTCATCAAGCTTATCTGCTTTCCAATGCCGCTATCTTGAATAAACTATTTTTCAAGAAAGATGGCATGTCGACTCACAATCACATTGTGGTCTTCTGGAATGTAGAAATAGTATCCTAATGACTCTTTAGGATATCCTATGAATCGAGCTCTGAAGGACCTAAACTCTAACTTGTCCGCTTGTTGTCTTTTGACATGAGCCGGACAACCCCAAATTCTGAGATGACTCAGACTTGGTTTCTTACCGTGCCATATCTCATACGGTGTGGTAGGAACGGTTTTAGAGGGAACCCTATTCAGTAGATAAATTGAAGTTAACAATGAAGTGTCCCCAAAGAAAATCAGGGAGGTCTGTGAAGCTCATCATGGATCGGAACCATATCCAATAGAGTCCGATTTCTCCATTCTGAAACCCCGTTGAGTTGAGGTGTTCCTGGTGGAGTCCATTGAGAGACTATGCCATTTTTCTTGAGATAGTCTAGGAATTCTCGGCTAAGGTATTCACCTCCTCGATCTGATCGAAGAACCTTAATGGGTTTTTCAGTTTATTTTTCTACTTCATGTCTGAATTCTTTGAACTTTTCAAAAGCTTCAGACTTGTGTCTCATAAGATACACATACCCATACCTAGACAGATCATCGGTAAAGGTAATGAAGTAGACAAAATTGCCTCTAGCCGGCACATCAAATGGGCCGCACACATCAGTATGTACTAGGGCAAGGAGATCTGTGGCCCTTTCCCCATGTCCAACAAAAGGGAGTTTAGTCATTTTGCCTTGAAGACAAGATTCACAAGTTGGATATGACTCGAAAGTCAATGGACTCAATAGCCCATTTTTCTCCAATTTGTTGATCCTATCTTCTGCTATATGACCTAATCTCAGGTGCCATAGATATCTATCATTTGGACTATCCCTAGGTCGTTTGGCATTCACGTTTTGCTCGATAGTTAGAATAGGTACATCAATATGTAGCTGATAAAGACCATTAATAAGGAAAACCATTTGCAATTTTATTTCTTTCATAAAGAATGTTACAATGGTCCTTAAAGAAGGTAATCACATAGCCTTCTAGTGCTAAGCATGAAACAGAAATCAAATTCCTGCTAGCTGCAGGCACATAATAACAGTCTTTCAAAACTAAGTCTAAACCAGATGGTAATCGAAGAGGGTATGTTTCCACCACCACTGCAGCAACTCTTGCTCCATTACCGATGCGTAGGATCATGTCTCCATCCCTCAGCCTCCTGCTATCCTCAAGACCCTGCATGGAAGTGCACAGATGAGCACTAGAACCAGAGTCAAGCACCCAACTGGATGCAGAAGAAATCGTAAGGTTAGACTCAATAACGAGCATACCTCCAGAAGGACCTTCCTTCTTGTTCTTCAGGGTGGCCAGGTAAGTAGGGCAGTTCCGCTTCCAATGGCCGTCGCTGTTGCAATGGAAACACTTTCCTTTGACATCGGCCTTTCTTCTTCGGCTCTGCCTTCTTCTTCTTTGCTCCTTCCACCTTCTGCTTTTTTGCAGACTTCTTTTTCTTTTCATAAGACTTTCTTTTGGAAGAAGTCCATTCCATAGCAAGAACTGAGCCTTTAGAACCTTTCATAGAAAGCTCAGCGGTGACCAGCATATTCATTAATTCGGCCAAGGAATTTTGAAGTTTATGCATGTGGTAATTCATGATGAATTGCCCATATGCATCAGTCAAGGATTGCAGAATAATATCGTTCTGCAGATCCAAGTCTAACTTCACACCGAGCTTCTCAAGCTCTTCCATGTCCTTGATCATCATCAGACAGTGATCTTGGACTGACTGCCCATCACGCATCTTAGCCTTAAAAAGTCATTTCGTGACTTGATATTTGGCTGCGCGACTCTGTTCACCAAACATCTCCTGCAGGTGAGCCAACATTTGGCGAGCAGTCCCGATATCTTCATGTTGGCGCTGGAGCTCATCAGACATCGAGCCCAACATGTAATATCTGGCCTTATTATCTTCGTCTATCCATTTTTTCAGAGATGCTCTCTGTTCAGTGGATGGACGGGCTGGTAAGGTGGGAGGGTCCTGGTCCAATACATGGGTTAACTTCTCGAAACCCAAAATAATTTTGTAGTTCCTGAGCCAATCTTTATAATTGGGTTTGGTCAGTCTATGTGTGTCCAGGATACGTGCTAATGGGTTGGACGCAGACATTTTTCTGTAGAGAGTCAAAGATTCTAGTTAGATACTGTAATTATGACTTGACCAATTTATTTAGAAATTTTATTTTTAAATAAATTAGCTTCCACTATTTTCTCGGATCCCTACACTCCCTCTGTAGAGATGTGAAAATCTTCACATGATTAATGATTTCTAGTGGGTGGTGCGGTCTCACCAACTGACTCATCACCTCACCTAACAGTTATTGGTGATGGGTTAGCCAATGAGTGAACAACTCTTGTTCAATGATTCTCTAATCATGGTGCACCCAAACTTGATCTCTAATTCATGAATCTCACCGTATCCAAAATATTGATCCACTCCTTAGTTAAGTCAGACCCACCATTTGCACAGACTGGATTCCTAATTGAGTCTCTCACCGTATCCAAAATATTGAGCCCAACTCATCCTCCAGCCCATAGCATCCAATGCCTAATAGACATGGTTGCATCTTTTCGGTGCAACTGAGCCACTGTATCCAGCCGAGAACAATCAACCCTGAGAAGGGCCCGCACATCTACAATGGTGGAAGACCTCAGACTTAATCTTTTCTTAGGGAGAATTGATTCAGGTCTCATTAAACTAGACTTATCATAGTCATAACAATTATGACTAACCTAGTGGCATGGGTTAGCTCGGATTATTGACCACCTCAGATTCAGAACTGAGTCAACAGATATGGCCAGGTAAGTGAGACCGGTGGAAGGAATATGCCATTAACTCATACAAGAATGCATTCAGGTCGAGTAGCTTCCCAATTAAAAACCAGTCGGATTCGTATGTGCCAAACTTACCTTAGACACCAAATTATTGAGCCAGAACCAATTGGGTTAGCCTACAATCCAGACTCTAACCTCTGAGCCTAATTAGGTCTTGCTTGATCGTGACTCGATCTTGACCCAGACTTAATCCTATTAGGCTGGTCAATTTAAGCATTGTTGATCCCATCTAACCAACTCTTGATTCGGTTTGATCAACCGCTTAGACCTAATTGAGCTACCCAAGCCCGAACCCAGTATTATGAATATGTCTTAGATCTAAAATTCTTAATTTTAGATCTAATTAATATTTCATAATCTTAATTCTTAATTAAGTAGGGATTCATAAATAAAATATGCACAATAAATCCTAGGGTTTCAGGATCTAGGATTTTGCAGAAAGTAAGTTTTGGATTTCTGATTAAGGACGAACGTGCAGCACCCCTACACATCATAAGAACACCCCATCGGATGGGAGGAGAGGGCCTTTAAATCCTTCTTCGTTCTTATGATCGGACGGCCAAGAGGAATGCCTTAATCAGGAACATGTAATACTACAAAACAGTTTTAGATCTATATCATATATCTCATATACAAATTAGATCTAATCATGGCATATTTTGCATACATCTCATGTATCGAATCATGCATATTTTTAGATCTAAATTATCTCATAATAATCTAAAAAATTAGATTTAAATTGATCTCATCAAAATAAACTCTAATCTAGATAACTATGTAGAACTATTCTACAACTAGTCTAGACATGCATCAATCATATCTCATATGATGTTTAAAATTAAATAATTTTTATTTGCTATTTTTTAGATATTATTATAATAATTATAATATCAAAAAATAGTAAATAAATAGATCTAAAATATGATTTAATCAAATTAAATTGTAAACATGCAAGACTATTCTATAGAACTATTCTATTTTAGAACTAGTCATGCATATTTTCTAATCTTAGATCCAAATCATTTAATTTTAATTTTTTCTGATTTTAGATCTGATCACATCTCATGTGACATCTAAAATCATATATTTTTTGATTAGAATAAATTTAAAATTAGATCTAAATACTTTAGAACCTTAGCTCTGATACCAATTGAAGGAAAAATCTTGATTTTCCAGATCGGGTTTGTTCAGATCTGATTGGATCAAGAGATATATTTTAAAAATATTTTTCTTTGATCCAAATAAGATCTAGAATATTTTAAATCTGATCTTTATTATTTTAATAATAAAAATAAAATCTAAATAAATTTAATTTAATTTAATTTACCTTGATGTAGGGTAATCCTATTATCCATTGATGATCCCGTAAGCAGCGGAAGGTTCTGGATCTAGCCATGCAAGTGCCTGGCCTCTATCGATATCCACTTAGACTAGATCTAGAGATCCTCTTCTTCTCTATCACATCTCCAAAAATCAGATCTGGATCTGATTTAGAGGATCTTCAAAATACTTTTCGAAGATCAGCAGTTGTCCTTTGCAGCAGTGCAGCCTTCTAGCTTTCTATCGTCTTTCTCTCATTTGGATTGCACCAACTAAGATCCCAAACTCCTTTGGGCGTGGAGAGGAGAGGGAGAAGATGGACTTGGCATGGAGGAGGAGAGGAGAGGCAGCCTTGGGGCGTGGGAATTTTCAATTCTTTTTGAGTTGGGCGTAGGATCTTATTTATAGACTATGCGTGATCCAACTCCTCTTCTTCCCAACCAATCACAATCCTTTGTGAAATCAGATCTAAATCTGATTGGTGGAAATAGAGTCCCCTAGATTCATCCTTAGATGGCACCTAAGACCAGTCAAACTTGGTTCTTAGGAGAAGTCTAATCATAATCCAAAAAGGAGATGGAGTCCCTGTCCAACAAGGACTCCTGGGTGCCTCCAGCTTGGGCTCACGCCAAGGGTGGCGTGCGCCCTCCTCCTTGCCAAGTTCTAGCAGGGGGACAAGCCCCCACCAGCTCTCCAATAGGTGCGTGACACATGGACAGAAGTCAAAGTGTCAATGGTCAACATTTGACCAGTCAAAGGTCAACTTTTGACCAAAGTCAAAGGACGAAAAATGGTAGGTGACCAAAAATGGTAGGTATTGTCTTACAAAATAAGACAACCCTTTTTTGATCTAGACAGGCTCCAGTCAGACCAAGTGAAGGCCTCTGATCGAGCACAAACTCCTTTGGCTCAGTCAGGACAACTATTTATGATAGTAAAAGAAGAACGTTAGGTTCAATCGAGTGCTAGTACGATTTTTTTGAACCTAATTGAATCTCATTCAGATCAATTGAACTGGATCAGTTCAATTGATGATCACCAGATTCAAATCCTTATTTGTGTGACCTAGTTAGGTTCAGTTCTATATGATAATGGGATATGTCATGATCTCTATCATCGACATCATCGAAACTCCTTTCGATGGATCAAAACTCTTCTGATTCAAATAGCTAGAATGATCGATCATCTAAATCATTCTAATTGCTCCCAAAATCCATCAGTGACACCTAGCAGTATATGGTGGCAACCCATCAGAGCTGAATGCGAACCTCTTGGTATAGCTATCTGTGTGATTAAGTTCTTCTATCTTGAGCTCCGATCAGATTAGGGTTTAGGTGAACTCGTCAAACCCTAGTTTCTATCATATGATGTAATCATTCGATTCAAATCCGATGTGAAAACCTAAATAGAAACTCTTTCTATTATTTCACTCTGCCATGACAATGGGCTTCTGGACTTGATTCTCATGATTATCATAGGATTGCTCATCTACCACCAAGGTAGATAGATTCCATCTTGATGCAATCTAGTTTCTACAATGAACATGCTATAGCCAACATACACCTTAGGGTTCCGTATGGCTAGGAGACTGAGTTATGGTGTAGTCAAACTATAACACCCTCGAGGTGAACTGTCGATGCACCTCAGATCAAAGAACCAGATACACCACTACAACATCGAGTCAGTCATTGATGAGAAGGTAGACTTCCTAATGACTACTCGAGGTGGTCACGCTCAGTGCCCTCATTCTTTAACGAGTACCTATACTCTCACTCTGGTGTCTCTATACCGTAGACTCAAGACTCATCTACTAAAGAGAAGCGATTGTACACCAACCTTTCGGATCAATCACCATCCTCATGATGATCCTATGGTTGGGAGCATTTTATGAGATAATAATGATTATTCATGTCTTAAATTTTCAACTCTTGAAAATATGAATTATCATTACCATTAACTCAAAGGATGTATCACAGACACTAAATACACATATGTGATAGAAAATAATCCATTTTATTGATAATAGTCAAAATTACAATTTTGCCCCTAGAAGTGTATTATAAGTGTCAACCAATTCTGGCTTCTAGGGCACATATATCTAATAGTAGATGCTTCATTTTGATAAATGGTAAAGATAAATTAGGTAAGTTTGTTACAAAATTAGATGAAGGTATTTTCCTAGGCTATTCAACTAATAGTAGAGCATATAGAGTGTTTAACAAAAGAACATTAGTTGTAGAGGAATCCATGCATGTCATCTTTGATGAAACTAACTCTCTAAAAGCAAGAGAAGAAAAAATTGAAATGGATGCAGATAATTTAGAAAAGAAATTGAAGAATATGACACTTGAAGATACACCTTCACGAGAACAAGAAGGTGAAAAGTAAGATGTTGAAGAAGGGGACCAACAACCTTAAGAGGAGCAAGGTACATCTAATTTACCAAAGGAATGGAGGTATGACCACAATCATCCTAAAGAATTAATTATTGGTGATCCATCTCATGGAGTTAAAACTAGGTCATCTCTTAGGAAAGCTATGAATCATATTGCATTTGTATCTTACTTAGAACCTAAGAACATAATTGAAGTTGAAAAAGACTCAAATTGGATATTAGCAATGCAAGAAGAGTTAAACCAATTTGAAAGAAACAAAGTTTGGGAACTAGTTGAAAGACCTAAAAACTTTCTTGTAATTGGAACTAAATGGATCTTTAGAAATAAACTTGATGAAAAGGATAATGTAATTAGAAACAAGGCTAGATTGGTTGTATAAGGATACAATCAAAAAGAAGAAATCGATTTTGATGAATCCCATGCACCTGTAGCTAAACTTGAAGCTATTAGATTGCTCTTGTCATCTGCTTGCTTTATGAATTTCAAACTTTTTCAAATAGATGTAAAAAGTACATTCTTGAATGGACTAATTAAGGAGGAAGTTTATGTAGAACAACCTCCAGGCTTTGAAAATCAAGAATTGCCAAATCATGTTTATTGGCTTAAAAAGGCACTCTATGGTTTAAAACAAGTTCCTAGGGCTTGGTATGATAGGTTGAGCAAGTTTCTATTAAATAATGACTTTAAAAGAGAAAGTATAGATAAAACATTATTTATTAAAAGAAAATTATATAATTTACTAATTGTACAATTATATGTTGATGACATTGTATTTAGAGCTACTAATGAAGATTTGTGTAGAGAATTTGCTGGTCTTATATAGGGAGAGCTCGAGATGAGTATAATGGGAGAGCTCAATTTCTTTCTTGGACTCCAAATCAAGCAAACTTATGAGGGGATCTTCACCAATCAAAGCAAATACATCAAGGAGATGTTGAAAAAATTTGGGATGGAGAATATAAGAGGCAGCGGCACCCCTATGAGCATAAATTGCAAGCTTGATCAAGATTTAAAAGAAAAAGTAGTAGATCCCAAGTTGTATCGAGGTAAGATTGGATCGTTGCTTTATTTAACTGCAAGTAGACCTGATATAATGTTTAGTATATGCATGTGTGCAAGATATTAATCAAATCCTAAAGAATCACATGTAGCTACAATTAAAAGAATCTTTAAGTATTTGATAAACACTCAAGATGTAGGTTTGTGGTACTCAAAATAGTCTTCACTAGATTTAACTAGATATAGTGATTCAGATTTCACTGGATGTTGCTTAGATAGGAAGAGTACAAGTGGAAGATGTCAGTTTCTAGGAGTAAATTTGATCTCATTGTTTAGTAAGAAACAAAACTCACTTGTAACAATATTCCTATTCGATGTGACAATACTAGTGCTATAAACTTAACAAAGAATCCAGTATTACACTCAAGAACAAAACATATAGAGGTTAGACATCATTTTATTAGAGACCATGTACAAAACAATGACATAACTCTTGAGTTTGTGCCAACTGAAAATCAAATTGCAGATATTTTCACTAAACCTTCAAGTGAAGAAAGGTTTTGTGCCATAAGAAAGCAATTAGGGCTATTTGATCCATACTATTAAAATTATGATTATGCTTGTATGTTGGAATGATTGTTATGATGTGATAAATTTCTCATAAATTGTGCTTGCATTAATTCCATTGAAAAAGGCATGTATCATTGCAAAACCTGCTAGACTGAAACTTTGACGAACCGATTTTGTGCCAAACTGAGCAGACTAAGTTAAAAAGTCTTAGCCGACTAAGACTTAGTCAACCAAGCATTTAATCTTAGTTGACTAAGTGTCAAAAATTCTATTTATAAAATAGAATATCCATGGGATATTGTTTATTTTTCGTTCCGCCATCTCTTAGCCGTCCCACTTTAGAACCCTAGGGCATCTGATTTCTCTCTAAAAAACCCCAAATCCAAGCCCCATAAGCCTAAAGAAACTGGTATTGGATCTATGGCACCGAAGAAAACACTTTGCACTCATCCTAAGATCACGCCATGCCATCTTCGGTCATACGAGCAGAGGACAAAGAGATGTTCGGATGCTACTGAGCAGCCTCAATCTAGTCTGATCTCTATTCCCCTAGTGGCATCACCACCTTCGTCTCCTCCTCCTCCTCCGACCGTCCAAACTGCTGGTACCTATCCATTTTCTCCGCCCCAATGCTCCACTCCATTCACTACTCCCGTACAACCTCCATCTCAGGTCATGCCTTCTCCCTCAAAAGTAATATCATTTTCTTCTAGGGTAGTGACCACTGAAAGAAAGATTGATTTTGGTTTTCTGGAGAAACAAGGGTTTGACATCAGGGAGTGCATCAAATTCCAAGGGTGGGAGTACTTATGTTCATTGAAACTGCCCACTTATCCAAATCTTGTAAGAGAGTTTTATGGAAATGCAAAGATAAGTTCTCAATCTCTGAAAACTGAAGTTAAAGGGATCAAGATAAATTTGACAGTGGAAAACCTAGGGCAGTTACTGAAAACTCTAGTGGAAGGGGCCGAGAGGTTTGATGATCGCTAAGTAGAACTCCATTTGCTATTTAACAGGGATGATGCCTTGGATTTTGAAGAGATCTTGGCAAAATATTTGAGGACTGAGCATCGTCTTCTACATCACATGGTATGCAAGACTTTTGTTCCTCAGGTTGGAAGATTTGATTATGTGACAAGGAATGATGTAGGGATTCCTTATCATATTTCGAAGAAAAAAAATTTAATTTTCCTGCCTTGATGATGAAGACCATGCAAGAGGCAAGAATGAGAGCAAAACTGGCCCTACCTTATGAAAAATTTCTTACTATCATATTCAGGGAGTTTGGTGTCGACATGGAGGGTGAACATTCAAGGAGATGAAGCATTTTGATACATATGATGAAAACTCTCTAAAGAGGATGGGTTTCAAAAAGGTGAACGGGTAGTGGACCAAAGTTGATGATGAAGAGAAACTTGTACCAATATCGGAGCCTGTTCCAAGATCTGCAGGTCCATCTATTTGGCCTGCACGCTCTGTCCATCTTGAGGAGGATTAGGTTACAGATATTGTGCACCGATGAGGTGTCTGATTGACTTTCTGCTTTAGTAGAGCATGCTGTGGAACATGCCCTTGCCAGGCATCATCATTAGGCTACTATGGATCCATCCTCCTAGAGTCATCATGTTCCTATCTTAGATTAGGCCATCCTATAGTTGCATACCCTTGAGCTTAAAACCAATTTTGTATTTGATGTAATATCTGTAATGGTTTAAGCTCCTTTTGATATTTTGATGTATGCCTACTTGGCCTTATATTTATGTTTAAACTCTTTCTTATATGTGAATGAAACTTCTTATTTCCCTTCTTCTGCACATGTGATGTCTTGTATTGTTTGTTTGATGTACTTCTCTTGATTGATAATAGCTATCTTTTTGATAATGACAAAAAGGGGGAGAAGGATAATATAAGTGTAATCTAAAAATTCAAAATAAAAGAGCTCATTTCAAGCATTTAATTAATCCAAATATGAGAAGATGTATTTTAAAATCTTAAGAATCGATTGGCACACATTAATGGGGAGTAAATACAAAAATTAAAACTTAACTTGAACATGGTGATTATATTCAGGAGGAGCATATGAAATTTAATACGACATAAATGAGTATATTGCTTATAAAATGATTACATGAAAGTTATTTTGAAATTTGAAAGAAAGGTATACTCAAAAGGTTTTATGATCATAAAAAAGGAGGAGATTGTTGATCCTTGGACTGATTTTGATAATAACAAAAGTATTTGAGTATAATTTGTTAAGTTACTAATATTGTTTTTGAGGATGTATAGTTTAAATTCCAAGCATTTACAATGATATAAGTGACTTTCATCAATCAAATGGAGTATCATCAATCAAGAGGCTCTTGAAGGAAATTAAGACTTTACACACCATAAAAAGAATGGTTAATGAGAGATAAATCAAGTTTAAGAAGCAAGTCTAGCCTACAAAAGAAATTGGAGAAGAAAGGCTGTCAAAATCCAAATGGCATGCATCTTAGTCAACTAAGATTAGAGGTTAGTCGATTATGTCTCAGAGAACAGCAAAAGCAGAAAGCACAGAAAAATAAAGTTCTAAATCCAGGAGACTTAGTCGACTAAGTCTCAGAAGTTAGTCGACTATGTTTTAGAAGACTGCAGAAGATAGAAAGCACAGAAAAGACTGAAGGTGAGGTATGGGAGACTTAGTCGACTAAGTCACTGTAATGGCTAGTTTTTTCCAGAACTGCACTTTTTCAGTCCCAACTTTTTTCCAAAGGCTAGATTTTTATGTTCGATAGCTAGGGCATTAAATATGGCTTCTTTAGAGATTTTAGAGTGGTAGGAAAGCCTTGGAATATATAAGAAATATTTAAGAACTTCAAAAAAAAAAAAAACTTTTGCAACCAATATTCAACAGCCTTCAAGCCTACACCAAGTGCATTCATTATGAGAGCTATTAAGTGAATAAAATGATCTATTTTTCTGAATATTCCTTGTCCTTCCAATCATTCAAAAGTTGAGAGAGGTCAAGACACAAGCATTGAAGAGCTTCACCAACATTCTTTCAAGCATTCAAGAAGAAGAGCAAAGCAATCAAGCCTTCCATCTTGCAAACTCTTCTTCTTTGGGCTTCATTGAGCTTTTTCTTTCTAAACTTCTTTAAATATTGTGATTGTATTTTATTTGTTTACAAATTTTTTGGGGTGAGATACTTGGTATTAGTCCAAGCCTAAATTTGGACGTTGTAAAGGTTTGATTGGTGAGCCTAGGTCAAAACCAATCGGGGTTGATTGTTAGCCCGAGAAAATAATCGTTGTAAAGGTTATAGTTGGTGAGCCCAGGTCAAAATCAATCGGATTGGATTGTGAGCCCAAGAAAAATAATCAAACTGTAATCAATTGAGTGATTATAGTTGAACTCTCAAGTGGTTTACTTGAGGAGTAGACGTAGGTGCTGAGTTTGGTGCCGTACCACTACAAAAGCTTATTCTATTATGCTTATATTGTGTTATTTATATTACTCTCATTCTATACTTGTAGTTCATATTATTTCACCAGACACTCAACATTAAAATTCAGCTTAATTAGTATTTAAATTTTTAAACACCCAATTCACCTCCCCTCTTGGGTGGCCATCTTTAGGCAACAAGTGCTATTGGAGGAACTCATCTGGAAGGAGTTTGGAAGGAGCGCGACCGAAGGAATTCACCTGAAAGGAGTCCGAAAGGAGTGCGATTGGAGGAATTCATCTGGAAGGAGTCCAGAAGGAGCACAACTAGAGGAATTCACCTGGAAGGAGTTTGGAAGTAGGGTGAGTAGAGAAATTCATTTGGAAGGAGTCCGAAAGGAGTGCGACTGGAGAAATTCATCTGGAAGGAGCTTATTGCCCACAATATAGGACTTCAACTGCCTTCAAAACTTGTTACCAATCAAGGTCGGAAGGGTTGAACTTTGGTCCTATTATTCATTCTAAGTTAAGAAGTAAGATTAATTAAATAATAGCTCCCTTTTACTATTCAAGATCATCTGGTCGGGCTTCAATGTGTCCTCGACAAGTTCTGCAGCATGGACTTATCATTGAGAGGGTCGACAAATTTCTTTAGAATAAGGGTTAGTGGCTAAGGACTTTGGTGGGGGTTATTTTACCTCCAACACCTGTCCCCCTACTTTCGAGTTTGGATTTTGAGTGAAAGGAGTACAGAAAGATTACTACAGCCGAAGTCCTTTTCTAGCCTCCTGTTCTCGAAGAACAAAATCTTTTGGCTTTTCTGAATTGGCATCGAAATTTAATGCCGAGTGACCTAAAATGGCAAGTTCTCCCAAAGGCTCGTTTGGCGCAGAGCTCCATGTATGGCACAATTATTATCTCATCAGGCGTCAGGGGTGAGTGGGATATATGGCAGGATGGAGATGGCTGTAGAGGTCATGCAATCATAACTTTCTCTGGTTTCGTCCTTATATTTAAGTTCTTCACACTACTATAGAATGGGACTATAGTAGCGCATACTATGACTGCGGTTTCGAAAATTATTACCATAGGATCTACAACAGTGGTTATATAAAACCGCGATCATAGGTCTAACCTATGGCTGCGGTTATGCTAAACCACTATCATAGGTCGACCTATAGTGGTGGTTTTTATAACCACTACTATAAGTCAGAATTATGGCAGCGGTTAATGAACTGCTGCCATAGATCTTGTGACATATGGTCGCGGTTAGTCATAACCGCTACAATAGACTTGAATCTATGGCAGCGGTTAGCTATAACTGCTGCTATAGGTTTACCTATGCCAGCAGTTTTGAAAAACCGCTGGCAAAGGTGCGGTCTACCACAGCAGTTCCTTCTAACCACTACTATATTTCTTTTAATATTTTTCTCTAAATATTATATAATTTTAAAATTTAATGTACATCTTCACCATTCATTATCTTAATAATTATTATTAGAGTGTCATCACAAAAGGTAGCCTCGATTCGATAGCCCTAGCTTCATCGATCAATAAAATTTGATTTCGACAATCATGAACGACGGCGTAATGATCTAGTAGATGAAGATCACCGGTGGATCCAAAAATCTACAATGATGCTCTCAGTGATGTTTGTAGTATACTATCAAAATTTCATCTCATTCAGATATCGTTATTATGGTCAATTTAGTATTGGATCATTTCGACCGTTAAATGAGAAATAAATGATCAAAAGGCCAAACGACATCCGATTATGAGATAATTTTTTAGTTAAATGATCTTAGCTATAATTTTAATTATTTTATATGGCAATGATCATAAAATTTAAATTATTTCTATATGAACTATTCATGTTAAGAAAATCTTGCAAAAGCATAAGCATAATTACTAAAGGAGTTTAAGAATGAGTATCGAGCAACATATAGTTTTGGATAGTTCTTAGACCCACGGTTTAAATTTTACGATCACCATCGTAAAATGATTAAAGTAGTAGCCAAGATTATTTATCTAAAAAATTATCTCATAATCAGATGTTGTCTGATCCTTTGATAACTCGTTTCTCATTTAACGGCCAAAATAATCTCATACTAAATTGACCATGATAACGATATTCGATTGAAGTAAAACATTGATAGTATGCTATAAATGTCATCGAGATCATCATTGTAGATTTTTGAATCCATCAGGAGTCTCCATCTATCAGATCATCGTGCCATCATTCATGGTCATCAAAATCGAATTTTACTGATTGATGAAGCTAGAGCTATTGATCAAGGCAATTTTTTGTGATGACACTCTAATGATAATTATTAAGATAATAAATGATAAAGATATGCATTAAATTTTAGAATTATATAATATTTAGAGAAAAAATTAATTTTCAATCTATGGCAGCGGCTTTATAAAATCGCTGCTATAAACCTATTGCAGCAGTTCTATAATCGTTGCCATAGATTTAAGGCAACGGTTTTTTGTAACCGCTGCCTTAGATCTATGGCAGCGGTTTGAAAATCACTGTCATATGTAGTTTTTTTTTCCAAATATCCACCCCAATTTCATTTCCCTCCCTAACTCTCTCTCTCTCTCTCCCCTTCCTCTCCACCGCTGGTGACCCCCTCCATTTCCTTCCCCGATTGGCTCTGCCACCTCCCCCTTCTCCTCCTTCTTTCTCAGCAGGCCCGACCGTCGGCTCCACCCCCTCCTCTCTTCCCTCGACCCGACGCCCTATCCTCCCCCTTCTTCTCTGGCCGCCGACTCCATCGCCTCCTTTCTTCCTTCGGCCCGACCCCCGCTCCCTTAGCCCCTTCCCTCCCTTCGCCACCAGCCCCTCCCTTAGCCCCGACGCCCCTTCCCTCTAGTGCCACTACGGGCCCTGCCTTCCTCAATCCCGGCCCTTCGCCGACCTACCTCACCATTGGTCGGTCAGTGGCCCCCTTTGGCACTGCCTCCCTCGACCCCAACCCTGCGCCCCACCCCGCCACCCCCTTTGGCCGTGCCTTACCGTCTCACCCCATCGCTGGCCCCTTTTGGCCCTATGCCCCACCCCACCGTCGGCCGCCTTTATCGGTACCCTTTGTCCCCACTATTTTTATTGATTTTTTTATGAATTTATTTATTAATTTATTTATTAGTTTATTTATTAATTTATATTTTTTAAATATTTTATTAATTTATCTCTCTAAGCACATATATATTATGTAACTTGGATTACTAGCATGTTAATATGATTTTTGATGCTTAATGAATATAATATTAAATTTATTATATTATTCATAAATTATTTATTATTATATTCATAAATTAAAGTATATTCATAACTTAATATTATATTTTAAATTATTAAATTTAATATTATTCAAAATTATTTATTATTTAATATTTATAAATTAATTTTATTTTTATTATTTTTTATAATATTTTATTTTGAAAAATTAGTTTTTTAAATAAAGAGGCTATGATGATTTTTGGTGAAAAATGGTTAATTCTTGGTATGATTTTAGTGATATGAGCTCTCTTATTTTAATAATTCCAAATGGCAAGGCGATCTTGGATGGCCAGCGACTATTTAGCGGGTAACCATTCACAGCTAATTTGGTTTAATTGTAGTGGATATTGAATATACGTTGCAATGCATGATTAAATGATGAATATGAGCCTCCATTTTATTTTTATTTTAAATATTTTTTTAATTTTTTTAATATTTAAGGTAAGTTCTATCCTGACTAACCTAAGGAGTAATTTGTTGCTCCTCCTTAATTATTTATGGATGTAATTCATGTTGCAGAATTTATTGCATAATATTTTTTGGGTTACTGTTTATATCTTGTTGCTTTTGTTTATTACATTGCATAATGATAGATCTATCAATTGATTACTGTACATAATTTTCGACATCCGCACATTTATATATTTTTTGTGTGGATGGAAGAATTATGTATAATGATCAATTGATTGTCTAATTTGGATAGTTTAAAAATTACAAAAAATTCTATAGATAATTACAATAATTAAATGGTATGCTGAGTGTTCTGAAAGAAATTTTGGATAATATTTTTCTTTTGTTCTCCCTACATGAGAGAACTAAGGAGAAATGCTGCCGAAATTCTTTCGATCCCTGTTGCGTATCGTTTGATTACTGTAATAGACCTATAGGATTAATGCAATTTTTGAATGGGATAGGACCTATCTTTACCTATTAGTTAGTTATAGGATGCATTGAATTAGATATATATGAAAATGATATTTAATGTCAGTTATGGCTTATGAGTTATTTACAATACATTGGTATATAATTTAAGTTCCACACATGATTTAATTATAGTATCATCATTTTTAAAATAGATAAGGGATCAATGAAGTTTAGTAGACTCTTGTCAGAATATGAGGTTGAACTTTAAAAATTTTTTGATTTTGCTATAAAAAAATTTAGGGACCACAAACTGATCCAATATCCTTGTACAAAGTGTATGGACGAGCCGTAGCTACCTCGTCAAGATGTCAATGATCACCTCACTATTTATGGCTTTAAAGCTGGTTATGAAATTTGTTGGGATCAACATGGTGAGGGCAGGCTGCAAGAAGGCGATCAACATGATGGAGTGGAACAAATGGTTCATGATATTTTTTTATTTGTTGGCCACAATGATGGTGTATCTACATCCATGCCTAATTCTGTGATTGGTAGAATGATAAACAGTGAGAATATGGAGAAGGTCCGTAAGTTAATGGAGGATGCTAATGTTTCATTATATCCCGAATGTGAAAAGATTGGGAAGCTGGAGTTTTTAATCCACTTGTATCATGCGAAATGCTCCAATGGGTTCAGTAATAATGGAGTGAATTGCATACTAGAGCTTTTGGAAGACATTCTTTCGGACGATGCATAAATTTTAAAGAATAATTATGAGGCATCGAAGATTATTGAACAGCTGGACTTTACTTACACCAAGATATATGCATATCTTAATGATTGCATGCTCTATTGGGAGGAGGATGTCAATCGAAATGAGTGCACGAGATGCAGCGTATTAAGATGAAAATAGAATAAAGATGGCACATCGACTCGTGTACCTCAAAAGTTGATGTGGCACTTTTCTTTGATTCTGAGAATACAAAAATTGTTTATGTTGGCAAGGACGTCGAAGGACATGATGTAACATCCCGAACCAACAAAATGGTGAATTAAAAAATTTTTGTTCAAATATATATGGTACTAATACCTTGAAAGATATTTAATGTAATATTGGTATGTGTAATAGTTTTGAATGCAAATTATGACTATTGAGTTGATAATCAAGCTGACCCGATATGGATCCAAGCCGGCTCGATCAGTAGGATCAGAAAAGCGGTGTTGATCGTAGTCTTTAAAAGTGGTGTTTTAAATAAAATTTTGGGGAAATATTTTAAAAGTTGGCTTCCTTGAGTTGTGCCACGTAATTAGAAGAGAGAGGGAGAGGTGTGTTGGCTTCTTGATAGGATGACACCTAGCAAATTCTATTCCTTTTCCCAAATAAAAACCACCGATTCCCATTTGGTCAGTTGTTCTGAGTTCTTTAGCTAAACAAAAAAGAAAAGAGAAGAGAAAAGAGCGGGAGAGGGTCTAGTTCTTGATCAAAATAAGGAAGGATCAGTTAGGAAGAGGTGTTTTAGGTGGAGAGCTGGAATTGAAGGAAGAGAGTTGCTGAGATTAGAAAGAAGAACTTATTTTGGCTGCAGCAGTGATTTTGGAGGAAGAAAGCTCAGGAGGGTGTTTCGAATGATTCAAGCACCAAAATAAGAAAGATAGCTCAGTAGCTAGCTTAATTTGAGGTGAGTGATTTCTATCTATCTATGATGCTTCCAAAATAGTTTTGCTATATGAAAAGATGTATTTAAAAAGTAAGATGGTTTTTCAATATTTTCAATTTACATGTTCATATATAATCATGGGTAAAAGTATCGTTTCTTTATAACCTTTATGTACTGCATCTACAAGTAATTGTGTATAGAGTTTTAACATATACCTTGCTATGTAGAATAGTCAATTGAAAAGAAGACATTCTTTGATACTTAACTTATGTTATTAATTTTATATATATATATATATATATATATATATATATATATATATATATATATATATATATATATATATATATATATATATATATATATATATATATATATATTTGCAAAACGTGGAAATAAAAAGGGATTTTGGGGTAGCTTATGTGCATTTCATAAGCAGGTATATGTATACATGTTTTGAATGGTACATCATCAGTAAGTTAAAAGGTATTGCAGGAATCTCTTATATGGGTTAATATCTTATACTGAGGACTTTTGGTTTATGTGCTATAAAAGCTTATTGATAATCATGATATCTTATGTGACTACTCCTGTGAGAGTGTGCTGATTAAAGCATGACGTTATCGTTAAGACACCATATTTATTAGTTTGAATTTAATTTTTTAAAATAATTAAAAATAGGTAGAAAGTAGCGAGTCAGATCGAATCCATAGGAAAGGTAGTGCTTTGATTTGAATTCTTTGATTTTTGAAAAGAAAAAAAAAGAGTTTGAAAATGGATTTGAAGTTAAAAAATAGAAATTAAAATTGCATAAAATTAAATAACAAAAATTTAAATAGTGTGAAAATAAATTTTGGGTACTAAGATCTACTACCTAGATCTTAGCATCTACTTATAGTAAAAATAAAGAGCAATTAAAATAAATAGCATGAATTTAAAAGTGGAAGAAAATAAAATTTGCATTAATAAAAAATTCAATTCAAAAATTAAATACATAAAATTTAAAAAAAAGAGAAAAAAAGAATAAAAAGCAGAAGTGATCTTGATCTTGGATTAGCATCAGCATGAAGACGGCGTAGACCAGCTCTTCTTCTCAGCACCTGTTGCCTCGAAGTAGCCATGAACCCAAAGCTTGGCTCTATCTTGTACCAAGGCTTCACCTTGACTGAAGACAGATTGATTTGGAGACCTGGAGTCCAATTTATAGAGCTAGGAGGGTTGGAGGATTTTCTTCTAGGCAATGTAGGACTAAGAACCATTTTTTTATCAAAATATGAAGAAATCCGAGTGAAATTTGGATTAAAAGACTGTTTGGATGAATTTTGCTCTTCTGGGTGAAGTTTGGCTATCAGATTTGCATCAAATGGCCCAAAAAATACTTAAAAACTTGTTGTTAAAGCCTAATCACGATCAGATTTGTCGTGGGCCATTCAATTGTACTGGATGGAAGAGATCTGGCCATCGAATCGTGTCTGGGCATTTTATTCACCATCGAAAGCTTTTTCGATCGTCCGATCGTCGCCCGGAACGAGCGCACCCATCCGATCCATTGGAATTTGAATCAAAGAAGGAAACATCCCCACTGTCTAATCTTGACTGGAATCAATCACTATTGCATGATGGTGCAATTCTTGTAGCTGTGGACCATGTGGACCTGCTGCATCGAATGCTTGGACCAATCAGCGCACACGTTTTCGATGTGAATATACCTTTCTACCCCTGTATGCCGCATGAAAAATATGTAAACCTCTTAGAGGTCTATGCATGCCATGTGGCGACTCTTGATTGGCCTTCCATTGCTGAGCTGGCAGTCCACGACTATTTCATGGATCGGCTGCTGGCTTCTGGGCTTGAGTCGACTTGGACGACACGCCGGTTGAGCTAGGACGCACTGACTGAGCGGCTGGAGTTGGCACACTGGCTTGGCTTGGTTAGCTGGGCACGTTTGGATGTGCTGGCTGCTGTGGCATAGTGGCTTGAGCCGGCTGAGCCTTTTTATTTTTTTTAATTTTTTTCTTTTTTTCTTTAAAAATCCATATCTAATTTGTTTTAACTTCGATTTGCTTCAAACTTATTTCATTATGATAAAAAAAATGAGCTCTTTCCACTGGTAATAATATTTTATTTTTATTTATTTATTATTTTTTAATTAATTTTTTTAATTAATAAAAATATTAATTTCTTAAAAATATATATTAATTAATTATTAATTTTTAAAAATTTAAATAAATTAATCATTAAATTATTATTTTTATTGATTAATTTATGGTACTTATCATATCTCCGAACTTAAGCTTTGCTCATCCTCGAGTAAAGAAAGAATTTAGTTTTAGATACCTTTTAACTTTAGAGTTTCGAATTTTACCGAATAAGTTTTAAAATGACCATTGATGTTCAGTAGAGCATGAGTGAGGTATATAATTGGAGTACTACTACTTACTAATATAAAAATTAAGTGAAGAATATTAAAATCTTTTCGAACTTTTTCTAAATTATTTCTATTTTTATCTCTGAATTATCTAAACTTTTATATGGGCAAGAGTATTGTCACTTCTATCCTTCATTTATTTAACTCTCTTTTTTTTTTTATTTACATTGTCCACTTTTTGATGTGAATATCATTGCTTACTTAGGCAACGAGATCCGATTACTCGATGAAAAACCAATGTGTCTCTTTTTTTTTAATGTTGTACCGTTATTTTGTGTCATAACTCCTTAAGCTTTCTATTTGATCCATGTAGTGAGTCTTGGATCAATGACTCCCAAACTAGTTGGCTTTAGAGCACTAGATTTAAAATATCCCTCGGGCTTACTAGCTTTTGTCAAATAGGCTACGAGTTAAGACTAGCTTTACAATGAGCTTCTTTGCCCTTCCCACCTTTTGATGCGAAACTCAATACTTGCTTAGGCAAAGAGGCTCGATTACTCAATGAGAAGTACTTAAAAATTATTTTATTTTAAATATATATTTTTTTATGAAGAAAAGTATAGTTACCCTACATAAGATCATAAAAAGTAGAATCTTCTTTGATGCTGGTAGAAAAAATCAAAATTGCTCAAAAAAAAATTATTTATGTTATAGAATTAACTTTTTATTAGGTTTTCTTAATACCTTCCTCAATATCTCACAAATTCTCTTATCTGTGCATCAATTTTTTTTTAAAAAATATGCTTAGTTTAACTCGATTCTTAAGCATAATCGGATGTCTAAATGCTAAATACTAACTTCTTCGAAGACTTCAAAAATTTAAAATTTTTTTATTTTTCCTCCCCCAACTTAATCAACATTATCCTCAATGAAGAAAGAAAAATAAAGAATATAATAAAGAAAAAAATACACTTGACTTATTATATTTAATCCAGCATGTGCCTTTAAGATTTAAGCTCTTCCTCCAACTTTGTTCAAGATGATCTAAAAAGAAAATAAAGAAAAAAAAATTAGATGCAAGAAAACTAAATATTGGGTTGCCTCCCAATAAATGCTAAGTTTACCATCTTCAGCCAGATACAAGGTAGCTTATCTATCCTATGTCAAATACTGGATTGATAAATTTTAATAGTTTTGGATTGCTAATCTCAGAAAGATTATTTATGATCCCATTATTGATATATTCATTATTAATTTTGGGAAGACAGTTTATAACCCTAATCTCAGACCCTTGTTTATTAATAATTTCTCCTATTTGTTCTTCTAGAATGCTCATAAATTGAGTTTTTGTATTAGGAGTCAAGTTTAATGCACTGGGTATTGGAAGGATATCTAAAGATAGATTTAATTATGGAGATAAATTAATATAATCTTGCTTAAATAACTCCATTGGCTTTTCATTGCATGCCTCTTGATTTTTGTAAGAAAAATTGACTTTTAGGGTCGAAGGAAATAGGACTTTAGGTTTATAGATTTTAGGTAAATCATCTGCTCTCTTCTTTTCTTTGTCAGTCTCATTTAAATAGGAACAAGGATCAGTACTAGTTTTAGGCTTGGGTTCTTCTATATGGTTAGCCTCAATATTAATCTATTCTTCTATATTTTTATCTTGGCTAGCATCAGTACTAGCCTCTATCACCTGATCATGATATAGGTCCTCAAGAATCCTATTACTTCTAAGTTCAGAAATTAATTTGGTATTCTCAAATTAAGGATTCTTAGGTTGGTCATTAGATTGATAATTTGGTCCAGGTGGTTGGTGGATAATAGATGGATTGTTTATAATCGGTAGGCTCGATAATTGACCTAGTTCTCTCTTTATGTTAGACTCAGCTAATTATCTAATTTGTGCTTCTAGTCTGGCGATTGCTTCTTATCGAGTCAAGATCAGTTGTTGAAGTTGGTTAAATCTATCGTTAGTTAGATTGGTCTGTTGAGAAGGTGGATATGATGGCTGATTATAATGCAATGACTGGGTGAACTGACTAGGCTGACCTCTATTATAGGCATAGTTTTGGGATTGGAGCCTATTCTGAAAATTTTAGGTCTGAGCCTGAGTCTGCTGTGGTATCCAAAAAAAATTAGGATGGTTACTCCAATTAGAGTTATATGAGTTTGAAAAAGAATCATTAATCGGCTTGGAATAGCCTTGAGTAGCATGAACTTGTTCTTGTATAAAAGGTAAAAATTGTGTAGCCATGGAACATTCATTCATATGATGAGTTAGGCTAGCACAGATTAAACAAATCTTTTGATAATTAGAAGATGATGTGAATTGTACAGGAGATTGTAGACCTAGGGTTAGGAATTGATCTAATTTTTGGGCAAAAAGATCGACTTTATCTAATTTCTGAGCTAATTAGTTCAAGTCAAAACTAGAGTCTGGATCATAAATCCTTGCCCGCTTTTGGTAGAAAGATAATAAAGCACGGTTAATTGAGTTTTCACTCAGGATTTCAAATAAGATATAGGCTTCGTCCTCACTCTTGTTCATGAATGCACCTGCACAGGATACATCTACCAACTATTTATACTGGTCTCCTAAACCCTCATAAAAAGTTTGAACTATTTGCCACTTAGATATACCATGGTGTGGGCATTTTCTAAGAAGTTTCTTAAGTCTCTCCCATGACTCGTGAATTTATTTCCTTGGAAGCTGAGCAAATCCAGTGATAGCTCGCCTCATGGTGTTGGTTCGGCCTATGGAATAAAATTTCTTAAGAAATTCATGTTGCAATTCCACCCAAATTTTAATTGATCTCCCTATTGTGCCAAGCCAATACTTGGCTTTGTCTTTTAATGAAAAAAAGAATAAGATTAGTCTAAGGGCATCATTAGAAAAATTTTGGATCCTCACCATAGAGCAGATTTCTAAAAATTCATCTAGATGCTTATAGGGATCTTCATTGGTGTTCCCATAGAAGGATGGGAGCATCTGGATTGTGGTCAACTTGATTCATAATGGGTAGCAGAGATATCTGGTAACTGAATACAAGTCGATGGGTTATAAGTGAAAGAAATAAAATATTTCTTTAGCTGCTTAGGTGGTTCATGATTTTCAGTCATTTGATTATTCGGTTTAATATGAATCAATCATCAGTTTTAGGGTTGGGTTCAATTAGATAAAAAAAAATGATCTCCTACCATGCTATATTAGTGCAACCCAATCATGTGGTTCAAAAATATTTTTTAATTTTTAATTTTTTTAATTATTATTTTATTTTTTTGAATTTTTTGGAATTTTAGAATTTTTTTATTATTTTAATTTTTTTATTATTTTATTTTTATTTTTATTTTATTTTATTTTATTTTACATTTTTTTTGGTGGGGAAAAGAAGAATGAAGAAAGAAGGATTCTAAAGAAGAGATCTTAAGGAGTCCTAAGCTAAGAAGAGAGAGAAGAATTAGTTTTAATTAGGTTTAAGTTTTTTGTTTAGTTATCAATCAAGTTAGACAATCAATCCTGACTAAGGGTTGTCCTAGATCTAGACAGCTCCTAACTACTAAGGTCATCTTTAAGCTCTTTAGGTAAAGAATCAGCCAATCAACTGGCCAGATAAGTATAAGATCGGTGGGAGTCCCTCCATTGCTTGCCTTAGACACTAATTATGCTTGATCAGGTAAGCTAATGGAACTAATTATAACCACCTTCCTTCGGGTCCAGTCGTTCTTGAACCACTTACCTAGATACCTGTCAAATTAACTAACCCTAATCCGATTCAACTCTTAGGGTCTCTTATCCTATTAAGCTTGAGTTCCTAGGGCTGATGTCCAATTGATTTTAAAATTAAAGGCTTAGGTCAATGTAAGATGTTGGTTGATTGTTTGTGGGCCAAGGAAGGGTGATCAAATCCCAACCTTATGTCATTTAATGGGTTGTGCCCTTAATTTGATTTAAGATGATATGCAAAAAAAAAAAATTCAGACAAGGGGTTCTATACAGCTAAATTAGATGCATGCAACTGATTAGACTTTAAAAGGCATACCTTGTCTCTAGCAATCATCAAATAAAAAAAAATAAAAATAAAATTAATATGATGGATGCTCTAAGCAATTAAGGTTTCTACTCTTATCATGAAGTTTTTAATTACATTTAAGTAGATATTTTTTAAATTAATTTGAAAATAAAATAAATAAATAAAAAGAAAAAGAAAAGAGGATTAGGGTTAGGATTGATCTCACCAAACAAGGTTGGATGCTTTTCTTTCTTTAATTTTTTTTTGTTCCTTTAATCTCTTTTTTTGCAAAATTAAAAAAAAAGTTAGTAAGCAATATTTATAAAAAAATAAAAATTATTTATAATTTATTTATAAAAAAATCAAAAAAATCAAAATTTTTGACTTTTATGCCTTCTCCAGCAACGACGCCAAAAATTTGATAAGAGCGTGATGTTATTGTTAAGACACCGTATTTATCAGTTTAAATCCGACTTCTTAAAATGATTAAAAATAGGTAGAAAGTAGTGAGTCGCATCGAATCGATAGGGAAGGCGGTGCTTTGATTTGAAATCTTTGATTTTTTTTAAAAAAAAGTTTGAAAACAAATTTGAAGTCAAAAAATGGAAATTAATATTGCATAAAATTAAATAATAAAAATTTAAATAGTGTGGAAATAAATTTTGGGTACTAAGATCTACTACCTAGATCTTAGCCTCTACTTGTAGTAAAAATAAAGTGCAATTAAAATAAATAGCATGAATTTAAAAATGAAAGAAAATAAAATTTGCATTAATAAAAAGTTTAATTTAGAAATTAAATACATAAAATTTAAAAAAAAAAGAAAAAGAGAATAAAAAGCTGAAGTGATCTTGATCTCGAATCGACATCGGCATGAAGATGGCGTAGACCAACTCTTCTTCTCATCACCTATTGCCTCGAAGCAGCCATGAACCTAAAGCTTGGCTCTACCCTATACCAAGGCTTCACCTTGATCAAAGATGGTTTGATTTTTTAGGCTTGGGATCCAATTTATAGAGCAAGGAGGGCCAGAGGATTTTCTTCTAGGCAATGTGGGACTAAGAACCTTTTTTTCTATCAAAATATGAAGAAATCCAGGTGAAATTCGGATTAAAAGACTATCTAGATGAATTTTGCTCTTCTGGGTGAAGCTTGACCGTCAAATTTGCATCAAACGGCCTAAAAAATACTTAAAAACCTATTATTAAAGCCTAATCACAATCAAATTTGTCGTGGGCCATTCGATCGTGCCGAATGGAAGAGATCTGGCCGTCGGATCATGGCTGGGCATTTTATTCACCATCGGGAGCTTTTTCGGCCATCCGATCGTCGCTTGGAATGAGCACGCTCGTTCGATCCGTTCGAATTCGAATCAGAGAAGGAAATGTCCCCACCATCCGATCTTGATCGGAATTAACCGCTACTGCATGATGGCGCAATTCCTGTAGTAGTGGATCGTGTGGACTGGCCGCATCAAACGCCTAGACCAATCAATGTGCGTGTTTTTAATATGAATTTACCTTTCTACCCCTGTACGCCATGTGAAAAAATGTAAACCTCTTAGAGGTCTATGCATGCCATGTGGCAGCTCTCGATTGGCCTTCCATTGTTGAGCTGGTGGTCCACGACTACTGGCTTCTGGGCTTGAGTCGACTTGGACGGCATGCCGACTGAGTTGGGATGCACTGACTGAGCGGCTGGAGTTGGCAGGCCGATTTGGCTTGGCTGGCTGGGCGCATTTAGACGCGTCGGCTATTATGGCACGGTGGCTTAAGTTGACTGAGCCTTTTTATTTTTTTTTATTTTTTTCTTTAAAAATCTGATCCATTTTAACATCGATTTGCTTCAAACTTATTTTGTTGCAATCAAAAAAATAATCTCTTTCTATTGGTACTAATATTTTATTTTTTAGTTTTTATTATTTTTTAATTAATAAAAATATTAATTTCTTAAAAATATATATCAATTAATTATTAATTCTTAAAAATTAAAATAAATTAATCATTAAATTACTAGTTTTATTGATGAATTTATGGTACTTATCATGTGCTAATGGGCTGCTCATAGGAGAGTGGATGGAATATTATGGTGTTTGGACTGCTCATATGAGAGTGTGCTAAAGGACTGCTCATATAAGAGTGTATGGAGTATCATGATTTTCTGACTGCTCATGTGAGAGTGTGCTAAAGGGCTACTCATATGAGAGTATGTGTAGTATCATGGAGTTTTGACTACTCAACTCATAGGCGAGTGTGCTATAGGGCTGCTCATATGAGAATGTGGTTATAACGTGGATACTCATTTGAAACCTCATGGAACATATGGCTATGGTATCATCAGTGGTAAGCAAAGGTTTGTGCTTTACCAAAATTTTTATATGATTCATATTCATATTGCTCAACTATGCTTTACCAAAATTTTTATATGATTCATATTCATATTGCTCAACTGTTTAGAAGCTTATTGATACATGCTATGCATTGTAGTATAATAAGTATAGTAAGTTTTCCATTAATGGTTGGATGCACTCACTGGGACCTTAAGTCTCATTATGTGGTTTTGTTTTTTTTCTTCTTTTAGTGGATTGGAGCATCTTAGTTGGCATCAGCATAAGGAGGTTTGGTATCAGCATTTCGGAGTCTCATGTCATATGTATTAGCTTGGGAGGGCCATACTTTTGGAGGAGCTTTGGGTTGTATATATATTATGTATTATCAGCATAAGGGGACTTCCATATCAGTGTTTTTGAGGTGTGTATGATAGACTGGGAGGGAGTTATTTTTGGCCTTGAGATGTATATTATGTATTTTCAGCAGAATATAAGTAAATGTATTTTATTGTTAATATCAGATGTATTAAGTATAGTTTAGCAAATGGAAGCTTGAGATGATGTCGTTAAATGTAGAGTATTTTGAAAAGCTTATGCAATGATTTTAAAAGATTAATCGAATTCTTTGATAGCAGGTGATTAGTGATATTGCAGCTTAGTCACAGCCTAGAAATTTCCTTAACCTTTAGATAAGGGTGGGGTGTGGCATCGTCAACTGGATTCAGGGGTGGGGTGTTACATTTTTGGTATCAGAGCAAAGGTTTATGATTATTAGAAATGAGTAAAAGTTTACTGAGTGATATGTGCAAAGTTTTGTGAGCAGTAGAAGTGAGCAAAGGTTTATAATTAGTGGACATAAGAAATGGTTTATGGTTAATGAATATAAGCAAAGGATCATGATCGGTGAGGATGGACTTATGTATATCATAATGAGTTCGTTTGGATTGTTTAGTAAATAGTATAAGATAGGTTAAGTGGTTTTGGGGATGACTTGATTGATTAATGAATTGACTCAACATCTTCTGAAGGATCTTTTCAATAGTATTTAATTGAAAATGTATGTTTCAATTAAAGATGTCTTCTTTTGGGATTTATTTATCAGTAAAGTTATTTGGTGACTAATAATTTTTATTATATCAATTTCATCTTGTAGGAAGATGGAGTAGTTGGGATTTGGATTTGGTAGAGAGCAGTTACCCTCAGATAGGGGTAGAGGCAGAGGTCGGAATAGACCAAGAAGAGTGGATAGGAGTGGTCAACCTCCTAGAGTACCATCGGTTGTATCATCTTTTGCCCTGAGGACTGAAGTGGGGGTTTCACAAGGATATGAATATGGTCAAGAATTGCCGTCAGAACCTGCATGTTAGGAGCAGGCACTTATTCCTGGATGGAGGGAATTAGTGGGTCTAATTACTCAGGCTATCACTATTGCAATGAATTCTACTCCTGATCTTCAGTCTCGAAGTGTGGATGTGGAAAGAAACTTTAAAAGAGCTAGAAAACTAGGGGCAGTAGAATTTTTGGGTACCACGGATCTAATGGAGGCAGAAAATTGGATTCAAAGAATGGAAAGAATATTTGTGTTGATGAAAAGTACTGATGATCAAAAGGTGAGCATTGCTACCTTTCTATTAGAAGGTCGGGCTAGACACTGGTGGGAATCTTATGTAGATAGGCAACCACAAGGGTATGATATTTCTTGGAAGGATTTCAAAAAAGAATTTTATCAACAATACTATTCAGTAGTGTATCGAGATCAGAAAAGGAGAGAGTTTCTTAATTTGACTCAGGGGAGAATGTCAGTAGCTGAATATGAAGCCAAATTTATCGAATTATCACACTTTGCTCTAGCATTTGTTGCAGATGAAAAAGAAAAATGTCGATTATTTCAAGATGGATTGTGTTTAGAAATCAAAACAAAAACAAAGATGCATAACTATAATACTTTTGCTGAACTAATTGTGGGAGCTAGTAGTGCAGAAGAGGTGGAAAAAAGAATTTTACGATCGTAGGCAGGAGAAAGGTGAAAGAAGTGTGCAAAATTTTTCCCTAGGTATGGAAGAAGGTCAATTATCAAAGAAAGCAAATATTTTTTAAACAGCCCAGTTATTCTTTTGGAGCATCAATGGAATCGAGTTTGGGTTCTTTCACTTCTATTAGTCCAAAGCAGGAAGGGACTAAATCAAAATTGATGTTACAATCTGTGGAAAGCAAAGTATCAAATAGAGTTAGAGGGTGTCACCGATGTGGACAGATGGATCACCAGAGACTAAATTATCCTAATAAAGCTCCAGTTAGAAATTTTTAATTTGTAAGTAGAGTAAAGACTGGTACCAGTGGACAAGATGCTAATAGAGACCAATAGGATTGAATGTAGAATCAGGTATGATATTTATAATTGAATAACTGATTTTGTTTGACAAGGGTTCAAGGATAAAATAAGAGTTTCATATTCTTTAGTATTCTAATATTGTTGCATGCAAATTTTGAGGATGAAATTTATTTCAAGGGGGGAGGAATGTAACATCCCAGACCAGCAAAATGGTGAATTAAAAGATTTCTATTCAAATATATGTGGTATTAATACCTTGAAAGATATTTAATGTAATATTGGTATGCGTAATAGTTTTGAATGCAAATTATGACTATCTATCATTTTGAGTCCTGAAAATTTTCTAAGTCTGGAAGCTAGCACTTATAAGGGAAGCTATATAAAATATATATCTTTCTAGAACAAAAAGTCCTGATAATTGATCTTTAGGTGTTGGTAAGTTGCAAAATAATTTTTAACGAATTTTGGAGATCCTTTAACCTATTTGTTCAAAAGCAAGAAAGTTATAAAAGTTTCGAGTTTGGATAATTTGAACTAGAACCCAAATTTTAATTTCTTATTCTTGAGGATTTTGATTTTTTTGATATTTTTTTTGGTTCCAAGTAGGAGGGTGTTCCTTATTTACATTTATGTTTTAAAGTTAATGGAGAGTAAAATAAATGAGGATATTAACTTAAAAATTATTTTGCAACCTACCAACACCTAAGGATCAATTATCGAAACTTTTGTTTCAAGAAAATACATATTTTATATAGCCCTCCTTATAGGTGCTAACTTTTAGACTTAGAAATTTTTCAGTACTCAAAATAGCAGATGACCATAATCTACATTCAAAACTATTACATCCACTAATATTACTTTAAATATCTTTCAAGATATCAATATTACTCATACTTGAATAAAAAAATCTTTTAATTCTCTATTTTGCTGGTTCGGGATGTTACATGCAGTGGTAGCAGTTATGTAATTGCTGTCGTAGCTTATGGCAGTGGTTTATATGGCTACGATAGCAGTTCTATATTGCTATAGCAGTGGTTGCAAACCACTACCGTAGCCTTGTTCTGTAGTAGTGTCTTCTTGCTTCCGACTTTCCATCTTTGCTTGCATTTTCTTTTCCTGCTTCCTTCTTCATTCTTCGTCTCCTCCAAGCATCTTGCCCTCTTCCCTCGTGATTCCTCCAGTTTCTTGCACCCCGATCGCGTTTCACCCTCTCGACCATCCTCTCCAGTTCCTCAACCAGTTTAGGTCAGTCCCTTTTGTGCCCTTCTTTTCCAATTTCTATGCTTTTCCATACTCTATTAGACCTTCTTCATGTTTTGTAAGTGAGTTTCAGCGTTTTCCTCTTCGAGGTTCTACTATCCTTCTTTTTTCTGATTTTTCAAAGATTTTTTGGTGTCTGCTTGATCCAAATGTCTTTGGAAACCTCTTGGTCTACCAGTCCTAGGAGTCCGTCCGATCTGACCTTTTGAAATTCTAACTCCAGAGAATAGACCAAACCTAGGGATGTAATTCATCTGATCTTTATTCTTGGCACAATTCCTTGTTCCTTAACCCCGGATGATCTTTTCTTAATTAGGATCCAATATGGAATCCCTTTAGAGTACGAATGAGAACTTGGACTGAGTGACCGGGCTTATTCCCTTCCCCCAGGTCATTTTTGCCTATACTTAGAAGCTTTTCGTGCCGGACTGAGACTTCCTCTTCCGCCTTTTGTAATTGCTTTCTTCCATTTTTTAAACATCTCCCTTGCTTTTGTAGTGCCGAACTCCTTTAGATTTATCATCAGGTTCGTCTCTCTTTGTCTTTTTGCTAAAGTTCATCCAATCATTTTCCTATTTTGAAACTATTATACCTTCAAATGCCATCCTTCCATGAAAGACTGGTGGTACTTCTCGCCCTACTTCGACAAGAATGGATTGTTGAAAGGTGCCTCTTCCTCTATCCATAGTTGGAAGAAGAAGTTCTTCTTTGTGTCCTGCCCAACTCTAGCTTTAGAGCTTTCTTCTTAGGATCTTCTTAGAGAGTCAGTCCACTGAGCTCCTAGTTTAGAGAGGAGCAATCTTGATATGCTAATATACTTAGAAACTACCGGGCTCCCCTTTTACCCAAACTTTTGAAAGACCAATGAAGGAAAAATTTAGATTTCTCGGATCAGGTTCGTTCAAATCTGATTGGATCAAGAGAGATATTTCAAAAATTTCTCTTTTGAATCTAGATCAGATCTAAGATATTTTAGATCTAATTTTATAGATCTAATAAACAAGAATAAAAGATAAATTAAATTTGATTTAATTTTGTACCTTGTTATTGGGTAATCAGATTACCCCATGATGATCCTGCTGATTACCTAAGGTTTTGGATCTAGCCACGCAAGTGCCTGACCTCTATCGGTATCCACTCGGATTGGATCTGGAGATCTTCTTCTTCTTTATCATCTCTCCAAATATTAGATCTGGATCTGATTTGGAGGATCTTCAAAATTCTTTTTGAAGATTTGGAGTCGTCTCTTGCAGCAGTGCTCCCTTCTTCCTTTCTCGTCACCTTTCTCTTACCTGGATCGCACCAAACTGAAGCCCAAATCTCCTTGAGTGTGGAGAGGAGAGAGGGGACCTAAAGATGGCATGGAGGAGGGATAGGGATAGCCTTAGGGCATGGGCTAAGGGGGAACTATATCAAAGCTTAGTGCAGATAGGATTTTTATAGACTCTGCTGTGCCATGTAGTGCCATATAATATCGATCAATCACGTCACTTCGTGCAATCAGATCTAAATTTGATTGATGGGATGACATCATCTGATCCAATCAGATGAGAGCCCCCTTAAATCATCCCTAGGTGGTGCCAAGACTAATCAAAGTAGAGTCCCTTTGCGCCACCTAAGTAGATTCCAAGAAGCAACCTAGAGTCCCATCTATATGGGACTCTAGGCATCCCTATCCTTGGGTGCATGCCTCCCTAGGCATGCGCTCACTCCTTTCCATTTTCTAGCAAGGGGACAAGCTCCTATCTACTCTCCTATGGGTGCATGACACATGGGCAGATGTCTTAGTGTCAAAAGTCAATATTTGACCAAAGTTAAAAGATAAGAATTAGCAGGTGATGAAAAATGGCAGGTGTTGTCTCAAATTTATCTCATAAATTAAGACAATTCTTTTCTTACTTGGACAAACTCCAGTCAGATGAAGTAAAGGTTCCTGAGTGAGCATAAATATATTTGGCTCAGTCGAGACAACTTTTAATGATAGTAGAAGGAGAACATTAGGCTCAATCGTATGCTAGCATGATTTTCTTGAACCTAATTGAATCTTATTCAAATCAATTGAACTGAGTTAGTCTAATTGATGATATCCAGATCCTAACTCTTGTTTGTGTGATCCAGCTAGGTTTAGTTCTATATGGTAATGGGATATGTCGTAATCTCTATCATCGGCATCATTAAAATACCTTTCAATGGATCAAAAATTTTCTGATTCAGACAATTAGAATGATCGATCATCTAAATCATTCTAATTGCTCCCAAAATCCACCAATGACATCTAGCAGTATATGGTGGCAACCCATCAAAACTGAAAATGAACCTCTTGGTGCAGCTACCTGTGTGATTAAGTTCTTTTATCTTGAGCCCCAATCAGATTAGGATTAAGGTGAACTCATCAAATCCTAATTTCTATCATATGATTTAATCAATTGATTTAAGTCCGATGTGAAAATCTTAATAGAAACTCTTTCTATTATTTCACTCTGCCATGGCCATGGGCTTATGAACTTGATTCTCATGATCATCATAGGGCTGCTCCTCATCTATCGAGGTAGCTAGATTTTCTCTTGGTGCAATCCAATTCCTACAATGAACATGCCATAGTAACATACACCTCAGGGTTTCGAATGGCTAGAAGATTGAGTCATGGTGTAGTCAAACTATAACACCCTCAAGGTGAATTGTCGATGCATCTTAGGTGAAAGAACCATACACACCACTACAACTTCGAGTCAGTCATCGACGAGAAGGTAGACTTCCTTATGACTGCTCAAGGTGGTCATGCTCAGTGCCCTCGTTCTCTAATGAGTACCTATACTCTCGCTCTGGTGTCTCTGCACCATAGACTCAAGACTCATCTACTATAAAGAAGTGATTGTACACCAACCTTCTGGATCAATCACCATCCTCATAATTATCCTATGGTCAGGAGAATTTTATAAGTTAATAATGAAAATTCTTATCTTAAATTTTTAACTCTTGAAAATAAGAATTATCATTACCATTAACTCAAGAGATGTATCACATACACTAAATACATATTTGTGATAGAAAAAAACCCATTTTATTATTTATAGTTAAAATTATAATTTTGCCCCTAGAAGTGTATTACAAGTGTCAGCTAATTCTAGCTTCTAGGGCACACATATCTAACAAACTCTCACTTGACCTAAAGTCAATTGGCAACAAATCTATGTCCCATCTTCTCAAGGTGGGCTTCGATCTTCTGCTGGGCCAACGACTTTGTAAGTGGGTCCACCATATTATCTGTGGAGTCGACTCTCTTGACCTCAACGTAACTTTTCTCAAGGTAATCATGGATGAGGTAGTATTGTCGCTGATGTGCTTAGATTTCTAATGAGACCTTGGCTTCTTAGCAAGAGCTATGGTGTCATTATTGTCACAGTATAGAGGAATGGCATCTGATAGCATCACTCCGATCTCGATGGCAAACTTCTTGTACCAGAATGACTCCTTCATAGCTTCTGACGCAGCTATGTATTTTGCTTCCATGGTGGAATCCGCTATCACAGTCTACTTGAAACTCTTCCAACTGACAGCACCATCATTACACACAAATAGACTTCCAGATGTCAACTGTCGATCATCTACATCGGACATAAAATCCGAGTCTGTATACCCCTGAACTTGGAGTTTTCTATTTCCAAAAACCAACAACATATCCTTAGTTCTTCTCAAGTACTTAAGGATACATTTCATAGAAGTCCAGTGTTCTTCATCTGGATTCGACTGATATCTGCTCGTGACACTCACAGCATGGGCTATATCAGGTGTGTACATAACATGGCATACATGAGGCTCCCTATTACTGAAGCATAAGGGATCTTGCTCAAGCGTTCTATTTTCTTAGGTGTGCTAGGGCACATCTTCTTGGAAAGATGAATGCCATGTCTGAAGGATACCAAACCCCTCTTAGAGTTTTCCATGCTAAACCTCTTTAGCACTTCCTCTATGTACGTCTTCTATGAAAGTCCTAACATCCTATTTGGTCTATCTCTATAGACCTTAATTTCTAGAATAAAGGATGCTTCTCCTAGGTCTTTCATGGAGAATTCTTTGGATAACCACATTTTAACTATGGTCAACATGGGAATATCATTTCCAATAAGGCGGATATCATCTACGTACAATACGAGAAAGACAACAGCACTGCCACTGACCTTTTTGAAGACACATGGTTCCTCCTCATTCTTGATGAAACCAAATAATTTGATCATATCATTGAAACGAGTATTCCAGCTTCTAGATGCTTGCTTAAGTCCATATATGAACCTTTGCAGCTTGCATACCTTGTGATCAGCATCATTGGATGTGAAACCTAGCAGCTGTTCCATATAGATATCTTCCTCAAGATATTCATTTAAGAATACCATTTTCACGTAAATTTGCCATATTTCATAATCAAAATAGGCTGCAATAGTAAGTAATGTGCGGATGGATTTTAGCATAGCTACTGGTGAAAAGATATCCTGATAGTCAATGTCTTCGCACTGACTATAATCTTTTGTCACAATCTGGCTTTGAATGTCTCCACATTTCCATCTGCACCAATCTTTCTCTTGTAGATCCATTTACACCCAATAGATCCTATACCTTCTAGTGGATCTACCAAGGTCCAGACTTGGTTTGAGTGCATCGAATCAATTTCTAACTTCGTTGCCTCTAACCATTTCTCAAAGTCGATATCCGATATCGCCTCGTTATAGGTTTTGGGATCATTACTATGAACCTCATTACCTACGGTGAACATTTTCTCTATTTTCTCTGAAATAGTACCTAAGTACCCCTCAGGGGGATGGAAAACCCTTTTCGATCTACGAGGTGGAGGAGGTAGTGATTGTATTGGCTCAACCTAATTTGGTTTCATTTGGTCCTTAGCTTGTTGCTCTTGTGAGACTTTCTCATCAAGCTTGATCTACTTTCCAATGCCACTATCTTGAATAAACTATTTTTCAAGATAGATGGCATGTTGACTCACAATCACATTGTGATCTTCTAAAATGTAGAAATAATATCCTAATGACTATTTAGGATATCTTGTAAATCAAGCTCTAAAGGATCTAAAGTCTAACTTATCTGCTCGTTATCTTTTGACATGAGCCGGACAACCCCAAATTCTGTGATGACTCAGATTTAGTTTCTTACCATGTCATATCTCATACGGTATGGTAGGAACGATTTTAGAAGGAATCTTATGCAGTAAGTATATTGCAGTTAACAAACAGTATCTCCAAAGAAAATCAGGATAGTCTATGAAGCTCATCATGAATCGGACCATGTCTAATAGGGTCCGGTTCTTCCATTCTAAAACTCCGTTGAGTTGAGGTATTCCAAGTGGAGTCCATTGAGAGATTATGCCATTATCCTTGAGATAGTCCAGGAATTTTCAACTAAGATATTCACCTCCTCGATCTGATTAAAGAATCTTAATAGATTTTTTAGTTTGCTTTTCTACTTCATGTCTGAATTTCTTGAACTTTTCAAAAACTTCAGACTTGTTTCTCATGAGATACACATACCCATACCTAGATAAATTATCGGTAAAGATTATGAAGTAGACAAAGTTGCCTCTAGCCAGCATATCAAATGGGCCGCACACATTAGTATGTACTAGAGCAAGAAGATCCGTGGCCCTTTTCCCATGTCCTACAAAAGGAAGCTTAGTCATTTTGCCATGAAGACAAGATTCACAAATTGGATATGACTCGAAAGTCAACGAACTCAATAGCTCAATTTTCTCCAATTTGTTAACCCTATCTTCTGCTATATGACCTAGTCTTAGGTGCCATAGATACCTATCATTTGGACTATCCCTAGGTCATTTCATGGCATTCACATTTTGTTCGATATTAAAAATAGATACATCAATATGTAACTGGTTAAGACCGTTAATAAGGAAACCACTTGCAATTTTATTTCTTTCATAAAGAATGTTACAATGGTCCTTAAGAAAACTAATTACATAGCCTTCTAATGCTAGGCATGAAAGAGAAATCAAATTCCTACTTGCTGCAGGCACATAATAACAATCTTTTAATACTAAGTCTAAACCAGATGGTAGTCGAAGAGGGTATGTTCTCACAACCATGGTAGAAACTCTTGCTTCATTTTCAACGTGCAGGATCGTCTCACCATCCCTCAGCCTCCTACTATCCTCAAGATTCTGCATAGAAGTGCACAAATGAGCACTAGAATCAGAGTCAAGCACCCAACTGGATGCAGAAGAAATCGTAAGGTTAGACTCAATAACGAGCATACCTCCAAAAGGACCTAGCTTATTCTTCAGGGTGGCTAGGTAAGTAGAATAGTTTCGCTTCTAGTGGCCGTCATTGTTGCAATGAAAATACTTTTCTTTGTCAGTGGTCTTTTTCTTCAGCTCTATCTTTTTCTTCTTTACTCCTTCCACCTTCTACTTTTTCACAGACTTCTTCTTCTTTCCAAAAGACTTTCTCTTGAAAGAAGTCCATTCTATAGCAAGCACTGAGCCTTTAGAACCTTTCATAGAAAGCTCAATAGTAACCAGCATGTTCATAAGTTCGATCAGAAAATTCTGAAGTTTACGCATATGGTAGTTTATGATGAACTATCCATGTGCATCAGTCAGGGATTACAGAATTATATCATTTTGCAGATCTGGGTCTAACTTCACTTCGAGCTTCTCAAGCTCTTTCAAATCCTTGCTCATCATCAGATAATGATTTTGGACTGACTGCCCATCATGCATTTTAGCCTTGAATAGTCGTTTAGTGACTTGATACTTGGCTGCACGACTCTGTTCACCAAACATCTCTTGTAGGTGAGCCAACATTTGGTGGATAGTCTTGATATCTTCATGTTGGCAGTAAAGCTCATCAGACATTGAGCCCAACATTTAGTATCTAGCCTTGTTATCTTCATCCATCCAATTATCAAGAGATGCTTTCTATTCAGTGGATGGATGAGCTAGTAAGGTGGAAGGGTCCTAGTCCAATACATGAGTTAACTTCTCGAAACCCAAAATAATTTTGAAGTTTTGGAGCCAATCCTTGTAATTAGAATCGATCAGTCTATGGGTGTCCAAGATACGTGCTAGTGGATTGGATGCAGACATTTTTTTGTAGAGAGTCAAAGTTTCTAGTAAGATATTGTAATTAAGACTTCACCAATTTATTTAGGGGTTTTATTTTTAAACAAATTAGCTCCCACTATTTTCTCGAATTCCTACACTCCCTCTGTAGAGATGCAAAAATCTTCACGATTAATGATTTCTAGTGGATGGTGCGGTCCCACCAACTGACTCATCACCTCACCTAATAGTTATTGGTGATGGATTAGCCAATGAGTGAACAACTCTTGTTCAATGATTCTCTAATCATGGTGCACCTAAACTTGGTCTCTAATTCATGAATCTCACTGTGTCCGAAATATTGATCCACTTCTTTGTTAAGTCAGACCCACCATTTACACAAATTGGATTCCTAATTGAGTCTTTTACCGTATCCAAAATATTGAGCCCAATCCATCCTCCAGCCTATAGCATCCAATGCCTAATAGATATGGTTGCATCCTTTTGATGTAACTGAACCACTGTAATCAGTCGAGAACAATCACCCTGGGAAGGGCCCGCACATCTACAATGGTGGAAGATCTTAAACTTAATCTTTTCTTAGAAAGATTTAATTTAGGTCTCATTAAACTAGACTTGACATAGTCATAACCATTATGACTAACCTAGTGGCATGGGTTAGCTTGGATTATTGATCACCTCAGATCAGGATTGAGCCAACAAATATGGCCAGGTAATTGAGACCAGTGGAAGGGATATGCCATTAACTCGATAAGAACGCATTCGAGTCGAGTAGCTCCCAATTAAAAATCAATCGATCGTATCTGTCAAACTTACCTTAGACACCAAATTATTGAGCCAGAACCAATCGGATTAGCCTACAATCCAGACTCTAATCACTGAGTCTAATTAGGTCTTAGCTTGATCGATCACTCACATGACTCGATCTTGACCTAGACTTAATCCTATTAGGCTAGTCAATTTAAGCACTTTTGATCCCATCTAACCAACTTTTGATTCGGTTTGATCAACCGCTTAGACCTAATTGAGCTACCCAAGCCCGAACCTAATTTTATGAATATATTTTAGATCTAAAATTCTCAATTTTAGACCTAACATATATTTTATAATCTTAATTCTTAATTAAGTTTAGGATTTACAAACAAAATATGTAAATAAAATCCTAGGGTTTCAGGATCTCGGGTTTTGCAGAAAATAAGTTCTTGATTTTTGATTAAGGATGAATACACAGCACCCCTATATATCACAAGAACACCCCATCAAATAGGAGGAGAGGATATTTAAATCCTACTTTATTCTTATGATCGGACGGCCAAGGAGAACGCCTTGACCAGAAATATAAAAACTACAAAACTAGTTGGATCTACATCATATATCTCATATATAAAAATTAATCTAACTATAAATATGTTTTGCATACATCTCATGTATCATATCATGCATATTTTTAGATCTAAATTATCTCATAATTCATCTAAAAAATCAAATTTAAATTTATCACATCAAAATAAATTCTAATCAAGATAATTATGTAGAACTATTCTACAACTAGTCTAAACATGCATTCATCATATCTCATATGATCCAAAAATTAAATAATATTATTTTTTATTTTTTATATCTTATTATAATATTTATAATATTAAAAAATAATAAATAAATAGATCTAAAATCATAACTTAATCAAATTAAATTATGATCATGCAAGACTATGTATAGAACAATTCTATTTTAGAACTAGTCATGTATCTTGTAAAACTTAGATCTAAATTATTTAATTTTAATTTTTTTAATTTCAGATCTAATCACATCTCATGTAATATCTAAAATCACCTAATTATTAGATTAAAAATAAATTTAAATCAATCTAAATAATTTATTAGAACCTAGCTCTGATACCAGTTGAAGGAAGAATTTAGATTTTTTGGATCAGGTTCGTTCAGATCTGATTGGATCAAGAGAGATATTTCAAAAATTTTTCTTTTAAATATAGATTAGATTTAAGATATTTCAGATCTAATTTTATATATTTAATAAATAAAAATAAAAGGTAAATTAAATTTGATTTAATTTTGTACCTTGTTATTGGATAATCATATTATCCTGTGATGATCCTGTTGATTACCTGAGGTTCTAGATCTAACCACATAAGTGCCTGGCCTCTACCAGTATCCACTTAAGCTAGATCTAAAGATCTTCTCCTTCTTTATCACCTCTCCAAATATTAGATCTAGATCTGATTTGGAGAATCTTCAAAACTCCTTTTGAAGATCTGGAATCGTCTCTTGCAGCAGTGCTGCCTTCTTCCTTTCTCGTCACCTTTCTCTTGCCTGAATCACACCAAACTGAAGCTCAAATCTCCTTGGGCATGGAGAGGAGAGAGGGACCTAAAGATGGCATGGAGGAGGGATAGGGGCAGTCTTGGGGCATGGGCTAAGGGAGAACTATGTCAAAGCTTGGCGCAGATAGGGTTTTTATAGACTCTGCTGTGCCATGCAGTGCCACATCATCCCGGCCAATCACGTCGCTTCATGCAATCAGATCTAAATCTGATTGATGGGATGACATCACCTGATCTAATCAGATGAGAGTCCCCTCAAATCATCCTTAGGTGGCACCAAGACTGGTCAAAGTAGAGTCCCTTTGTGCCACCTAAGTAGATTCCAAGAAGCAACCTAGAGTCCCATCTGTATAAGACTCCAGGATCCCTATCATTAGGCGCACGCCTCCCTAGGTGTGCACCCCCTCCTTTCCATTTTCTAGCAAGGGGACAAGCCCCTATCTGCTCTCCTATGGGTGCATGATACATGGGCAGATGTCGTAGTATCAAAAGTCAATATTTGACCAAAGTCAAAAGATAAGAATTAGCAGGTAATGAAAAATAGCAGGTATTGTCTCAAATTTATCTCATAAATTAGGATAACCCTTTTATTACTTGGACAAGCTCTAGTCAGGCCAAGTAAAGGTTCTTAAGTGAGCACAAACACATTTGGCTCAGTCGAGACAACTTTTAATGATAGTAGAAGAAGAACATTAGGCTCAATCGTGTGCTAGCATGATTTTCTTGAACCTAATTGAATCTTATTCAAATCAATTGAACTGAGTTAGTCCAATTGATGATATCCAGATCCTAACCCTTATTTATATGACCCAATTAGGTTTAGTTCTATATGGTAATGGAATATATCGTGATCTCTATCATCGGCATCCTCAAAATACCTTTTGATGGATCAAAACTTTTTTGATTCAGACAACTAGAACGATCGATCATCTAAATCATTCTAATTGCTCTCAAAATTCATCAGTGATACCTGGCAGTATATGGTGGCAATCCATCAAAATTAAAAATGAATCTCTTGGTGCAGCTACCTATGTGATTAAGTTCTTCTATCTTGAGCCCCGATCAGATTAGGGTTAAGGTGAACTCATCAAACCCTAATTTCTGTCATATGATTTAATCATTTGATTTAAGTCCGATATGAAAATCTTAACAAAAACTCTTTCTATTATTTCACTCTACCATGGCCATGGGCTTATGGACTTGATTCTCATGATCATCATAAGGTCGCTCCTCATCTACTGAGGTAGATAGAGTCCCTCTTGGTGCAATCCAATTCCTACAATGAACATGCCATAGCCAACATACACCTCAGAATTCTGAATGGCTAGAAGATCGAGTTATGGTGTAGTTAAATTATAACACCCTCAAGGTGAACTATCGATGCACCTCAGGTCAAAGAACCATACACACCACTGCAGCTTCGAGTCAATCATCGACGAGAAGGTAGACTTTCTTATGACTACTCGAGGTGGTCATGCTCAATGCCCTCATTCTCTAACGAGTATCTGCACTCTCACTCCAGTGTCTCTATACCGTAGACTCAAGACTTATCTACTATAAAGAGGTGATTGTACACCAATCTTTCGGATCAATCATCATCCTCATGATGATCCTACGGTCAGGAGCATTTTATGAGTTAATAATTAAAATTCTTATCTTAAATTTTTAACTCTTGAAAATAAGAATTATCATTACCATTAACTTAAGGGATGTATCACAGACACTAAATACATATTTATGATAGAAAATAATTTATTTTATTATTTATAGTCAAAATTATAATTTTGCTCCTAGAAGTGTATTACAAGTGTCAGCCAATTCTGGCTTCTAGGGCACACATATCTAACAACCAGACCTTATTCAATATGGGCTTGAGCCACCTAAATCCTACTGGTATAATTTTTTACTTCATGAGCTCTCTTCTTGTATCATCTAATATTTTATATTTTTGTGACCCCCTCTTTATTGTAGAGATGGATGCCTAAGCAATCGAGATGCTCACTAAGGGGCTTCATGCCTGCAAGAGGAAAGGGAAAGCACCATGTGAGGGTTCAAAGAGGGTGAGGGTCGACGTTCCGAGCTCTGCGGCTCCCACTAGTGCTACTGCTACTTTCAAGATTGCCGAGGGCACCGAGGTTGTCCCCACCGTCGAGATTGGTGCCGTTGATGGGGCCTTAGTTCCTTCTACATCCTCAAGCCCTCCTACTGAAGATCAAGTTTCAGAGCTTCCTACTAGAGGACAAAAGTGAGAGAAAAGAAAGGAGAAGAAGAAGTTGTCCATGGTGAAGGTACGGTGCAAAGCTCATCCCAACGAGCTCAATGATGATGACGAAGGCCTGGGCAAAAATTTCTTCTGCAACTGGGACATCGTCAGGGATTTAGTCGATAAGTTTGTCCTACTCAAGGTGGTAGATAGGATTGTCGATCTTGATTACGAGCAGCGCACTTGGGATTCTCTCGGGACTTTGCTTGAGGTAATCACCTAGTTTTCTCTTTTTTCTTTTCTTATATGTGCATAACTCAATTTATGTTTTGCAGTTGGGTCACCAATTGCTTGCCCACATCAAGATGGTGAACCGTTTAAGGTCGGAGGCACTGAAGGCTCAGGAGGATCACCAAGCCGAGGTCAGTCATCACCAAGAGGAGAAAGCCATCGAAGTTGACTACCTCATAAAGAAGAAGGCTGCTGAGGTTGGGGGTCTTCAAGAGGCACTCAAGAAGGAAGAGCAAACATCAGTGGGGCTAAGGGAATTTTTGGCCTTAGAAGAGGAGAAGAGGAAGAAAGTTGAAGCTATTGGAAGTTATGTCCCAAAGCTAATCGTCATTCTGTTGACGGTTGAGATATTGTAATTGATTTATTAATTAATAAAAAAAATTTTGGCATCTTTTTCATCATAAGTTTATATTTTCTAATGAACTCCATTATTGTGATGAAGTCCTTAGGACTATTTAGTTTTGATAAAGAAAGGATTTATCGATTAGTCCTTAAATTTGTTCATGACCAAATGATAGGCTGTTAATTAGGACGACAGCGTCTATCGAGCATAGGTCGCTATATGCCATATAGGTTGGTTGTCCTCTTAACCAAAGAGTATGGTGACACTGGTATGACATACAGGTGAGATGTATAGGTACATCATCATTGAATGTGACCAACTCTAGAGCATTTTGCTGTCGAGAATGTCTCTGATGGGATATAGGTATAAGTATCCTTTAGACCTAAGATCACCTCAGTGACTTGCAAACAACTCACTATGCTTTGGTACCGAGCTAACTAAATTTCTAATTCAACAACAAAAGGCTTCTGGGCACAGTCAAGTATTTACGAAGTTGGAGTGTGATCAAGATGAAATTGACCACTCCAAGAGTTGGAGAAGAATGTATCACTGTATTTTAATATAGCAACATCTTGGCCAGGATAATCCATTAGATGGATTTGATATTTTAAAATATAATATGAACAATCTGATCAGAGTTGACAATTGAACTCTAAGGTATCCTACGAGTATTATAGTCAAGGGGATGAATTATATGGAAACTATATCCGCATGGGTTCTAAGGATGGTGTTCTACATCTTCGATCTATCCGACCATCGGATATCATTGCTAGATGATCACTTTGATTGGTATAAAAATTTATTCCTATGCTACTAGCTTAGGTTCAGACCTATGAAGTCACACACATTAAAGTTCACATTTCGATCAGATGGTTGATCAGCGATTTAGAATCATTTTAGGGTTAAATGATCAATACGATTGATGTTTGACCTAGTGTAAGTATTGCAGAAGGATTGATTAGCAATTTGATTACTAATTAGCTTAATTTAATTAAGCCAGTAGGTTGAGATTAAGTTTAATTAAATATAATTTAATTAGATTTAGTTTAGATTTGCTTGGATCAAATTCAATTAGTTTATTGGATAAGTCAAATGCAAGAAAGAACTAGTCCTAGTCTAACTAGGACTTGGGTCAATCCAATTTTCTAATTTGATTAAAAAATAAATTAGAATTTAATTTAATTTAATTTAATTTAAATAAGTCCTTAAATATGTTAGGGTCTTATTTAATTGGATTGGATTACTCTTGTTTTTATTTGGTTAAAAGACCTTGTTTGACCGGGTCAAAACAGGTGTCCTAGTCATACTAGGACTCCCTACTCCTTGCACCACCTAATCCTCACGCCCCACCCCTTTCTCTTTGTATTTTTATATAAAATTCTCCATGCCCAAAGGCTTCTCACGCCCTCTTTCTCTCTTCTATTTTTCATATGGAAGTTTGTTGCATGACCAAGTCAAAAGGAAAAGTTGATTTCGCTTAGGATTCTATGAGATAGAATTCCTAGTCAACTAAAAGTCTTCCTTCCCTTCATGCCGCCACCTCCCTTATTTCTCTCTCTCTCTCTCTCTCTCATTTTCTTTTTGGGTTTATTTGCATCCTCCCTTGCTGGTCCAAGGCAGAAAAAAAAGGTGGGGTGCCCAAGAGTTGGGCACCCAGCAACTTCCCTTATTTGGTCCTTCCTAGTCCAGGTTTTTGACCTAACTTGGACTCTATATATCTCTTTATTTAAAAAAAATTTTTTACTAAAATTTTTATGGATTGTAGACATTTGAGAGGTCTCTTTGGTGTAAAAAAATTAGAAAAAAATTCATCTAGGTCGTAGAGATATTAAAAACACAAATCAAGGTGTCTAGAAAAAGAATAAAGAAGAAGAAGAGGGTCTTCTTCTAGGGTTTTTGTTCCAAATCTCTTCCATCCTTTTTGTGAGCTTATGAGAGGTGTCTCAGTAATACAAATCTTTTTCTTTTCCTTTTGGTATTTTGGAGTATCCAAGTTTCAAAGAAGGAAGCATCGGATCGATCATCGAAGAGAGATTAGCATAGTGCTAGCATACTATATTGATTTCCTGCATCGGAACCTCTGATCATGTTCGTGGGCTCGTGTGGATGACTCCTAGAGGTTGGATATGTATGCGGCTCATGACTTTATCCTCAAGTCTGGATCAACAAGTTAGAATGTTTAACTTGCTCAGGTAATAGATCTGATCGGTTATTTTATAGCTGCATTATATGATCAACCTTTTCTTTCTTATTTAATTTTTAATTTTTGATTTAAATACCATGCAATAATCATATAATAAGATCTTAGATCTAGGGTATTTTTGATTAATTTTGATTGATTTTAATCTTTTGTTGCTTGATCTTGAAAAAGTTTTAAGATCTAGTCCTGAAAACCTAGATCTGGTTTCTTCAGAAGCCGAGCTTGTCAAGTTGTAGGAGCAAATTTCGAGATAGATCTTAGAGGCGAAGGTTCAGGAAGTAGAGGAGTTCAAGGTCTCATTTGAAATGAGAGACCTGAATGTCAAGTTCAGCCAGGAAGCCTTCGTCAAGGGGTTCGAGCTCTGTGAAGACAGAGTGGCTAGCAAGTTCTCTGAGCTTGACCTCAGCTTTCTAGTCGAAGGAGCTCCTGGCGGAGAGGCAGGACCATCCACCGCTATAGTCGATCTCTCCCCTATCAAGCCTATCATTAAAGAGCCAGGGCCGACTGATGCTGCGCTAAACTCCTTGACCGCTCCCCTAGAGGTCTGAGATCTCTTATTTTGTATTTTTTCTTTTCATTCATTTCCTTTCCTGTACTTGAAAAACATTTTAAGAAATGAAAGTAAATTCCCTTTTTTTTATGCTTGTGCTATGGTGCTTGCTACTCAGAATCCTTCTAGCGATCAAAGCCACTACCCGCCATCTCCAGCCAAGGCTGCACCACTACTTTAGGGTGTTTCTCTAAAATTCGTTATTAGAAACTTGAAAAAAGAAGTTCGTCGATTGAAGAAGAAATTGAAGAAGATGAAAAATGAGCTTCAGAAGTCAAGGAAGGACTGTTCAGAGGTGACAATTGAGATCACCCATCTTCGTTAGGCACATAAGAAGGAACTCATGGATTTCATCAACAGAAAGTGGTACTTGATTGAAGAACTAGAATGGGCACAGAAGCTCGGCAGTGAGAAGGCCTGGGCCTTGACGTCTAAGGTTGGTTCTCTTGAAGCTAGTCTCAGCAAGGTGACGAAGAAAATCGAATAGTTGGAGGGTGGCACAGCCTGATTCGAAGTTAGATGAAGTTTGGCTGGGACTGATTGATGAGATTTTTCGATCTTCTGAAATAGCTGTCTGATGCCAAGAAGTCGTATGAGTCCTATAGGATTCATTGGTGTGAGCAGACTGATGATTATAAGAAGAAGCTCAGGATGGCGATCTCTGAAGTAATGCGGCTCTAGAAATAACTAGCGGATAGGGCTCAAGTCGGTTCAAGTGTGGATTCAGACCAGGTTGCTACTCTAAAAAATACTCTCAAAAATTTGACGGTGGAGTTTGAGAGTACAAAAAAGGAGCTCTGCGATCTCAAGATCCGAATGGCCTATCAAGAGGGCCTAGTGAAGGATGCCGAAGCTGAGTCGGCGGATTTAAGAAAGAAGCTACATGAATCAAAGGCCGATCTGTGGAGGGCCCAAAATTATTTTGCAAAAGTCTGCTAAAGAGGAAGGAGCTTGAGGAAGAGGTCGTTAGCCTGAAGCAATCCTTAGTGACGGCAGGGATTACTAGCCCAAAGTTCGAAGAATCTGGTCCTTCTTAGGACTTCTCCCATTCTTCTTTTTGTATAAGGTCTTGCAGACTTTCATTTTGTAATAAACTTTGACTTCAATGAAATGATGTTTTCTTTAATTATTTGTTCGTTGTGCATGAATTTGATGTCTGTTGATTTCTTCATTTTCTTCACTCCATCTTTTAATGAAATAAACATCGAAAAATACCTTCCTCCTATCTTAGATAACCGAAGGTTTTCATCCACGTTAGGATGAGATTCTTCTTCTGATCCTAATGTGGTTAACATTTATCTTTATCAGGACGAGGTCCCCCTCCTATTCCTGATAAGATTGTTGAGGCACAAAAGGGCTATTGAGAGAGCCTCTCCTCTTTTTCTCCTATCTTAGATAACTGGAGGTCTTCATCTATGTTAGGATAAGGATCTCCTCCTGTTCCTAAAGTGGTTAGTATTAATCCTTGTAAGGATGAGATCCTTCTTCTATTCCTGATAAGGTTGTAGGGGCACAAAAGGGTCGTTGAGAGGGCCTCTCCCCTTTTTCTCCTATCTTAAATAATCAAAGTTCTTCATCCATGTTAGGACAAGGTTCTCCTCCTGCTCCTAACATGGTTAGTATTAATCCTTGTCAGGATGAGGTCCTCCTATTCCTGATAAGATTATTGGGGCACAAAAGGGTCGTTGAGAAGGCCTCTCCCCTTTTCCTCCGTTGAGAAGGCCTCTCCTCTTTTCCTCCTATCTTAGATAATTGGAGGTCTTCATCTATGCTAGGATGAGATTCACTTTCTGTTCCTAACATGGTTAGCATTAAACCTTATCAGGATGAGATCCTCCTCCGATTTCTGACAAGATTGCTAGGGCATAAAAGGGTCGTTGAGAGGGCCTCTCTTCTTTTCCTCCTGTCTTAAATAATCGGAGGTCCTCATCCATATTAGGATGAGGTTATCCTCCTATTTCTAACGTGGTTAGCATTTATCCTTGTCAGGACAAGGTCCTCCTATTCCTGACAAGATTGTTAGGGCATAAAAGGATCGTTGAGAGGGCCTCTCCCCTTTTTCTCCTATCTTAAATAACCGAAGGCCTTCATCCATGTTAGGATGAGGTTATCCTCCCATTTCTAAAATGGTTAGCATTAATTCTTATCAGGATGAGGTCCTCCTCCTATTTCTAACAAGGTTGCTGGGGCTCAAAAGGGCCATTAAGAGGGCCTCTCCCTTTTTCCTCCTATCCTAAATAATCGGAGATCTTCATCCATGTTAGGACGAGATCCTCCTATTCCTAACATGGTTTGTTTTGTCTACTAATGAATTCCTCCATTTGTTGGAGTTTGGACGTAGGTTGATGACTTCAGTATAGCAATGAGCTTATGATTGGTCGAGGGCTGTCAGAGCAATGTCTAGTGGCCTCAAGGAGTTCAAAAGGAGTGCGACTGGAGAAATTCTTCCAGAAGGAGTCACAAGAAGAGCAACTGAAGGAATTCATCTAGAAGGAATCCAACTGAAAGGAGCGCGACTAGAGGAACTCATTTGAAAGGAGTTCGAAAGGAGCATGACTGGAGAAATTCGTCTGGAAGGAGTCCGAAAGGAGCGCGACTGGAGAAATTCATCTGGAAGGAGTCCAAAAGGAGCGTGACTAGAGGAATTCATCTAGAAGGAGCGTATTATCCATAATACAGGACTTCAACTGCCTTCAAAACTCATTACCAATCAAGATCGGGAGGGTTGAACTTTGGTCCTATTATTCATTCTAAGTTAAGAAGTAAAGTTAATTTAAATAATAGCTCCCTCTTACTATTCAAGATCATCTAGCCAGACTTCAATGTGCCCTCAACAAGTTCTGCAGCATGGATTTATCATTGAGAGGGTCGACGAATTTCTTCAAAATGGGGGTCGGTGGCTAAGGACTTCTGTGTGATTTATTTTATCCCCAAAAGATCTAAATTATAATTTGATGTTTAAATTTGAAATTAAATTAAAGATTACACGGACTAATTTATAAGGTTGTCCTATTATAAGGTTTATCCCTTATAGTGGAAAGGTTGTCCTAGTATATGATGATCTAAAATTCTAATCATAAAATTTTAAATTCGATCTAAGGGATTTTATGATTTAATTGCAAGTGTTTCAATTTGATTTTTATGATCATAAATTTATTCGATTTGATCTAAGGTGATTTATGATTAATTAAAATTAAAATTATTTCAATTTGAATTACACGAATGTGTTTAGATTAGATCTAAAGTAAATTCATGTTTATGATTATTTGCATATTGATTATGAATCAAACATGTAACTGACTAGTAGAACGAAGTTGTAAAAATATTTTATGAATATGAAAATTATTTTTGAAATATCGAACCCCAACCCTCAGTCCAAAACTTAATTAAGAATTAAGAGTTGTTTGATTAGGTTTTAGGATTATGAAATCCTAAGACACAAATCATAATACTTGGGTTAATGGGTTAGAGAGAATTAGGTCTATTAATTGGGTTAGACCTAAGGTTAGATTAAATAATAGACTTAATTAGAGAATTGATTAAATCTAATCAATAGTTATCTTAGATTAGGTCAAGGTCTTTATAGATCAATTACAATAGTTGCAGTTGGTCAAGTCCATATCTTTAACAAGAACCAAATGGACTTGATTCTTGGCTAAGTAGTCTAGCCCAAACTATTAGGTTATTCCAATCAAAATAATTAACTAGTTGGTGTCTAAGGTAAGTCTGGCATGATAGGAAACATGCAGAGTTTTATGCATAGATTTCAAAACTTTTTCGAAATAAAGAGCAGCGGAAGACATAGATTAAACTATATAATCTATAATATGCATGTAATCAAATTATAAAACCCTACATCAAGGATCTATAATATATTATGATGCAAATATAAATATGAAATTAAGTTAATCATAAGTGGTATTGATTATATCAATACCTAGATCTAGAATAATTCTAGATCTAATCCTAGATTGCATCTAGGTCACCAAGAGATCAGATCTCTTACCTTTGCATGGGTCGAGAACTTCGTGGTTGAATCCATTGTTGTCTTTAGAGCCGCACATGCATCTGGCCTCTAAAGATGATCCATACAAACCTGCAACATAGATCGGAGGTTCGTCGAACGAAGATCCGCTCGAAGTGCTAGCTTCTCGTGGATCCTTCTTGATGGTTAATCAAATACATATTCTTTGAATCTCTTAGATAATCTAAGAGATGAAGAACATGAGGAGGAATGAGGAAGGAATCCAACCCTTGGATCTCCCATAAAATAAAAATAAAAAGACATATGAAAAAAAAACTCTAGGAGAAGACAAATCTTCTCCTTCAGGACGTCAATGGTTGATGTCCTGAAAACATATATTATGCTAGGTTCAGAGGAGACCTTCTCCTCTAAATTTTTTTCCAATTTTTAGATATCACTACCTCAGATTCTTCTCATAAAAAATCTCATAAATAAAATTGAGAAGAAGGGCTCTCAAGAAAACCCTAAGAGAAGACCTTCTTCTCTTCTTCTTCTCGCATCAAGACATGATCGGATCATATTCAAAAAGAGTCTCTATGCCCAAAAACCTTTGAGCACATATCTTATGCCCTTATCCTCTCTCTCTCAGGTTTTTATCACATAAAATCATACAAATAAAATAGGAAGAAAAGATTAAAATCAAAACAACAAGAGAAGACCATCTTCTCTAACCTTTGTGCCTTGCAAGACATCAACATTTGATGTCTAGATGAAGACCTTTTCTCTAAGGATCTTGGTGCCATCTTTCCTCAAGCCTTTCCTCTCTCTCTCTCTCTCTCTCTCTCTTTTAGATTTTTATCATATAAAAATCATAAATAAAATAGGAAGAGAGAAACATAAAAGAAAAATATAAGAGAAGACAATCTTCTCTTACCTTGTCTCTTCAAAACATCAACCTTTAATGTCTTAATTGAGGGCTCTTCGCCAAGAATCTTGGCACCATAAATCCTCCAACCCTTCTTCTCCTTCTCATCTGATTTTTCATTATTTTTTTAGGATTTTTTACATCCTCAAACTATCTCATAAGAGGCATCCACCTTTTATTGCTAGACTAGATCAAAACCTAGTCAAAGGAGGACTTCTTTGGGGCGTCCAACTCTTGGACGCCCCTTCCACTTATTTTTTCATGTAACCACTGATTCTCATGCATAAAACTGAGAGAAAAAGGGTCAAATAAGATAGAGGGGCGTGGGTAGAGTTGGCGCACAAGGGAGGGAGGAGTTTGGGTCAAAGAAGACTCTTCCAAGTAGGAAACAATTTCTAACTTCCTTCTAATTTTGACCAAATCAAATTTAAATCCAATTCCTGAGATAATAGGATGTGGAAAATACTTTCTTAGGCATGGAAATCATAAAAGAAAAATCTAGAATTAAAATATGGTGTGGGCTTTCTTAGGCGCAAGTGAAAGAGAGAGAGTCCCAGTCCAATTGGGACTCCTCTTATTTGACTAGATCAAAATTATTTTAAATCTAATTTAAATTTTATTTAAATAAGATTAAATATAACCTAGTTAAGGATGATCCTAATCCAACTAGGAGCTCAATTAAATTAGATTAAATCAAAATTTAAATCTGATTTAAATCCTAAGTCAATCAGGTGCATCCAAGTCCTAGTCAAACAAGGAATTATTCTTTCCTTGCAATTGACTTATCCAATAAACCAATTAGACTTAATCTAATTAAATCTAAATCAATTTTAATTAAATCTAATTCAATTAGACTTGATCTCAGTCTGATTGCTCAATCAAATTGAGCTAATTAGCAATCCAATTGCTAATCAATCCTCCTACAATACTTGCATTAGGTCAAACATCAATCGCATTGAATGTTTGACCTCGAAATGATTCTCAATCATCGATTAACCATCCGATTAAGTTACAAGATCTAATATGTGTGACCCTATAGGTTCGAACCTAAGCCAATAGCATAAGAACCAATTCTTGTACCAATCGAAGTTACCATCTAGCAATAGTTTCTGACGTTCGAATAGATCGAATGTATGCAAAGCAACATTCTTAGAACCTTGGTCTATGGTTATTGTATAATTCATCCCTATGATCAATAATTCTCAAGACGACTTCGAGTATGCTATCAAACACTCATACAAGTAGTCTCTATCCTATTTCAAAATTTTATAAATCCCATGACACCTCACGAGGACTACCCAGGCCTAGGTTTTGCTAAATTAAAACACAGCAAGACATTCTCTTCCTGAAGTTAATCAGGAGTGGTTAATCTCATCTTGACTCACACAATGACTCTACAAGTACTTGACTATACTTAAAAATCTTTTATCATTTATATTAGAAATATAGGTAGTCCAGCACCAAAATATAGTGAGTTGCTCATAGGTCACCATGGCGATCTCAGGTCGGAGGGACACTTATATCCATTGGCCATAGCTTGCTACTCTTGATAGTAGAGTGCTACATTGGTCATGTTCAGTGTAGATGTACTCCTACATCTCATTTGGATGCCATACCAGTATCTCCATACTAGTTAGTTACAAGGAAAACCAACGCATATGGCAAGCGACCTACACTCGATAAGTTATCATCCTTGTTAATAACTTATCATTTGGTCATGAACAATTTAGAACCATCCGATAAATCCTCCTTTATCGATTGATTGTGGTTCTAAGGACTTCATCATAATTTAGGAGTTCATTTAAGGAAGATAGAACTTTTATGATGAAACAACCAAATTACTATTATTATTAGATAATTCATATACTAATTTCAATCATCTACTACTTAGATGATTGGCTTTAGGACACATTTTTCAACAACTTTCACTTGGACTAAAGCCAATCAGAATGATATCAAATATCCTATCTTTCACTTGAGTTCGTAGAACTCCTTAGTTTTGAGGCCTTAGCAAATGGGTTGATTAAGTTCTCCTTTTATATCGATCTTCTAAAGATCGATGTCACCCAGATCAAATATCTAAGATGAAAATGATGCAGAATATGCTGGTCCTTCAGTTCTTTAGCTTGAGCTATGGCTCTAGTGCTACGATAGGACTAGACCATGGGTGGAGGGTGCCACTCCCAACGTACTAATTAACCTCAGTAACTACACAGCTTACATGGCAGCATCATATGTCACGATATACTCTACATCACTAACTGAATAGGCTAAAGTATCCTATTTGGAACCTTTTCAGTAGATTGCTCCTACAATTAGGATATGAGTCGACATTCTCTTGTTGTCATCTTGTTCTGACTGAAATCAAAATATCCATATATTTTAAGTCAGTACTTCCATATTTGAGTCACTGGACCTTAGTATTTTTCAAATGCTTAGGGATTGTCTATACAATCCTCCAGTGGCTCTTACTTGGATCAGACTGGTATCTGCTCACTACCTCTAGTGAGTATACCATGTCTAATCTTGTACATAGATAAATAAGATGACAACTAAATCTTTATTCCTTGCAATGTTGGAATGCTATTTCGGATTAAGAGAATTTCATCCTCAAACATCATAAGTAATAATACTACAAAATATTTTGCCCAATAATAAGTGCAGGGTTTGTCTTTATTCATAACTAAGATATACGTTTAGAATGTATGTTCAAACTCTGAGATGATACTCAAACAGGCTTCATAGGTCCTTACCTTTCCGTCTACACTACTCTAATCCTATTAAAAATCCATTCACATCCAATGGGTTTTATCCCTTCAAATGATCAACTAGTGTCCATACACTATTGATTTTCATAGACTTCAATTTGGATCATATGGCTCTAAGCCACTTCTCAGAATCAGGCCACTGCACTATATCCTTATAGGTGATCGAATCCTTGTTGTTCTCATCGAGCTCAACATGATCGCCATCCCGGACCTAAACACTAAAGTATCTGTTTGGCTAACGTGGTACTCTATCGGATCTCCTTAAAGGTGACATTTTAATAGGCTTCAGATTTGATCTGATCAAATCCAGTTCTGTAGGTTTATCAGATAACGTCGGTTTCTTTCTACCAGTTAAACTTTTACAAGTTCAACTTGATAAGCATCATTTCCTTCTCTAAGAAACTTCTTTCCAAAAGGAATGCCCTATTGCTGATTAACATCTTATGTTCTTTAGCATAGCAGAATTAATAACCCTTAAACACTTATTGGACCAGGATCCAAGTTTATCTATGTGCAAATATACAACATAGGCTGATCAACTCCAAACCCAAAAGTGAGAGAGTCTAGGTCTACACCCAATCTATATCCCATATGGAGTCAATGTAACATATTAACTCAGTATAACTTTCAGAGTAAAAAAATAGTCACAAGAGCACAACCCTGCAACAGGCAGACAAGCATACCCTATTGTGGATTGAACCATGTCTAACAAAGTTCAATTTCTTCTTTTAGATATACTGTGTTCTAAAAAGAAATCCACTGAGAGAGAATCCTATTCTCTCCTAGATATGTCACAAACTCATTGGATAAGTATTTGCCTTCTCGATCTGATTAAAGAGTTTTAATACCTTATCCAGTTTGTTTTTCTTTTTCATTATTGAATCATTTGAATATTTCAAATGATTCATCCCAGACGTACCCATGCCCAGATAGGTCATCTGTAATGAAATTTTAATATCTTCCTTTGGCACTTAAGTTCAAGGTCCATATACATCACTATATATGAGACTTAGAACATTATCGGCTCCTTCACCTTTTTTAGTAAAAGGTGACTTTGTCATCTTCCTAAGAAGATAAGATTCACAAGCTATCAATGATTCACAATTATTGATATCGAGGTTTTCCTCTCAAGCAAATCCATTTATCCTATTCTTGTCAATATGACTAAGCCTGTAATACCAAACATAGACATCCATGACATAATATAACTAGGGTGTGTACATTCCACTTACCTTAAGTCCTTGCAATAAATTGCATAAGACCACTGGTATCTAATACCCAGGTAGTAGAATTACATACAGAGAAGTTTTAAGGTGTTATCATATAACATCTTTAATGAGCAATTTTTGCTCTTTTCTCATGTTCAGCATGTTGTGGTCAAGGAAAGTAAGACAAATCTTCTTCCTATGACCCTATTTCTGACATTAGAAGTACTATGCCTGATTTGGATTAACTTTGGACTAATTGTTTTGACTAGGCTCATATGCCCCAATACGAATCCATTCATACTACCGTACCAATATTCAACTTTCGATACTAATTATCGAAGTTGTGTTCATAAGTCTTCACTGTCTGATAGTGATAGGAGAAATTAAGATTTAGCCTTAATAAAGAACAATAACCTATTGTATATGAATCATTTTAAGCCTAAAGACTTGGACTTTAGTCTAAAGATTCTTCCACTATTTTATTCAAATTGGTAGCCTCTACCTCCAATTCAAGGAATTACTTTAATTTCCTAGTAGGTACTAGAATCCACATAGACTACCTACGAGCCCAACTTTGGTTGGCCCACCCATGTACATCTAAGGATAGGTTCATAATCAATTATTTCTCCAAATAATTTTTAGTACTTTTAATTTTACCCCAGGCCCTGATTAGTTGGCTTTGGCCTTCTCAGAAAAGGATCCAGTTAGGTCCAACCATTAACATGACCATACTGGGCCCATCTAACCAATGAATGATCAGGCCTAACTTTGGTTGGCCAACCCAACCACCATTAGAAAGACACATCCAAGTTGTCATATGATGGATGATAATTCCATTAGTCAACAAGCACTAAGCCTTTGGGCCTCCAATGATTATTGAGTTAATGGACCCATTATTAAACACCTTAATGGGAGGCTATGACTCCATTATCCCCATAACTTTATCATTTTAAGGACCTAATAATTTTAGAGGATTTAAATTATTAGTGATTTAAGAATAGAAAGGACATGGACCAATTTGCTCCCACTGACTTCACCAAGTCAAGTCCTCCCACTAACTTCATAAGTCACTGATGAGGACTGGGATGAATTATGATCCATGGGCACCTAAATCAGTCTCACTGAATAAAATCAGTATCACTAATTTCTTATGTAACATGGGTTAGCATGAATCAATGAGCAACCTAATCAAAAACTTGATTAACCACATTGGTCAGGTAAGTGAGATTGGTGGAAGGGTCTGCCAAGACTTGCCTTAGACACCATAAAAAATGGTCAGGTAAGCAGGCTGCCAATTAAAAATCACTGATCTTGAATGCCAGACTTACCTTAGTTACCAATTGGTTTGTCAGTTTTGATTTGGTCTGCCTAAAGACTCGGGCTCGACCACTGAGCCACAATTAGCATCCATTTGTTAGATGTATGGACTTTGATCAACTACAACTATTAAAGTAATCTATAGAAATGATCTAATCCTAATTAACTATTAATTAGGCTTGATCAATTTTTTAACTATGTCCATATTTAATCTAACCCTAGGTCTAACCCAGTTAAGGACCTGATCAAAGCTAACCCATTTCTCTTTAACCCATGTTTTATGAAATTATCTTAGGATCTTCAAATCATAAACCTAGATCCTAAACAATCACTTAATTCTTAATTAAGTTCAAGTCTTATGGGTTTAGGTTTATGGAATCTCAGAATTAGTTTTTGATTTTATTACTTAAAATATTTTCAAATTGTATTGAATCATTTTCAATATATAGTTTTAGATTTGATTTGTTTTATTATTTAGATCATGTCCTAGGATTTCAAATCTAGGATTTTATAGAAAGTAAGTTCGCAATTTAATTTCTATAAAATAAATATGTCATACATATACATTTTAGATTCAAAATAAAAATTACATATCAATATATGCAATAAGAGGATTAGATCTAAACATAAAACACATCATGTGGATCAGATCATAAATCATTTAAAATTAGATTTAAAATATAAAAATAAATTATAAATGACTTTAGATCTCATCTAACATATTTATTATTTAAGTTTCTCAGATCAGCGCATACTAGAACAACCTTTCCACTATAAGGGGTAAACCTTATAGCAGGACAACCTTATGGTAGTATGTGCAATCCTGATATTATTTAGATCTAATCTAAATAATCTAAAATAGATCTAATATCTATTAAAACTTAAATTTAAATCAAAAAATTAAATCATAAATTTTCTTAAATCTAATCTAAATAATTCATGATTTTGATTTAGATCAGCACATACTAGGACAACCTTTGCATTATAAGGGGTTAACCTTACAACAGGACAACCTTATGGTAGTATGTACAATCTTTAATTAATTTTAATTTTTAAATTTAATCTAAAGCATACATAAATATATTATAATAGAATCTAAATGCTCTGATACCACTGATAGGAGCCATGCAGAGTTTCATGCATAGATTTCAAAACTTTTTCAAAATAAAGAGTAGCGGAAGACATAGATTAAACTATTTAATCTACAACATGCATGTAATCAAATTATAAAATCCTACATCAAGAATCTATAACATGTTATGATGCAAATATAAATTCAAAATTTAGTTAATCATAAGTGGTATTGATCATGTCAATACCTAAATCTAGAATAATTCTAGATCTAATCCTAGATTGCATCTAGGTCACCAAGAGATCAGATCTCTTACCTTTGCACGGATCGAGAACTCCATGGTTAAATTCCTTGTTGCCTTTGGAGCCACACATGCATCCGGCCTCTATAGGTAATTCACATGAATCTACAATACAGATCGGAGATCCGTCGAATGAAGATCCGCTTGAAATGCTAGCTTCTCATGGATCCCTCTTGATGGTTAATCAAATACATGTTCTTCGGATCTCTTGGACAATCCAAGAGATGAAGAACATGAGGAGAAATGAGGGAGGAATCCAACGCTTGGATCTTTCATAAAATAGAAATAAAAAGATATGAAAAAAACTCTAGGAGAAGATAAATCTTCTCCTTTAGGACGTCAATGGTTGATGTCTTGAAAACATCTATTATGCTAGGTTCAGAGGAGACCTTCTCCTCTGAATTTTTTTTTAATTTTCAAATATCATACCCTCAGATTTCTTTCATAAAAAATCTCATAAATAAAATTAAGAAGAGGGGCTGTCAAGAAAACCCTAAGAGAAGACCTTCTTCTCTTCTTCTTCTTGCATCAGGATATGATTAGATCATATCCAAAAAGAGTGTCTATGCCCAAAAACCTTTGAGCACATATCCCATGCCCTTATCCTCTCTCTCTCAAATTTTTATCACATAAAAACATAAAAAGAAAATAGGAAGAAAAGATTAAAATCAAAACAACAAGAGAAGATCATCTTCTCTTACCTTTGTGCCTTTCAAGACATCAACATTTGATGTCCAGATGAAGACCTTTTCTCTAAGGATCTTGGTGCCATCATTCCTTAAGCCTTTTCTCTCTCTCTCTCTCTCAGATTTTTATCATATAAAAATCATAAATAAAATAGGAAGAGAGAAACATAAAAAAAAAATATAAGAGAAGACAATCTTCTCTTACCTTGTCTCTTCAAGACATCAACCTTTGATGTCTTAATGAGGGCTCTTCTCCAAGAATCTTGGCACCACAAATCCTCCACACCTTCTCCTCCTTCTCCTCTGATTTTTCATAATCTTTTTAAGATTTTTCACATCCTCAAACCATCTCATAAGAGGCATCCACCTTTTATTGCAAGACTAGGTCAAAACCTAGTCAAAGAAGGACTTCTATGGGGCGTCCAACTCTTGGATGCCCCTTCCACTTATTTCTTCATGTAACCACTGATTCTCATGCACAAAACCAAGGGAGAAAGGTCAAATAAGATAGAGGGGCATGGGTAGAGTTGGCGCACAAGGGAGGGAGGCGTTTGGATCAAAGAAGACTCTTCCAAGTAGGAAATAATTTCCAACTTACTTCTAATTTTGACCAAATAAAATTTAAATCTAATTTTTTAGATAATGGGATGTGGAAAATCATTTCTTAGGCATGGAAATCATAGAAAAAATTTAGAATTAAAATATGGTGTGGGCTTTCTTAGGTGCAAGTGAAAGAGAGAGAGTCCTAGTCCAACTGAGACTCCTCTTGTTTGACTAAGTTAAAATTATTTTAAATCTAATTTAAATTTTATTTAAACTAGATTAAATACTATCCAATTAAGAAGAAAAATTTATTTTCTAGATCAGGTTCATTCAGATCTGATTTGATCAAGAAGAATATTTCAAAAAATTTTCTCTTAGATCTAAATCAAATCTGATACTTTTTAGATTTGATTAAATGGATCTAATAAAATAAAATAAAAGTAAACTAAATTTGATTTAATTTATACCTTGTTCTTAGATAATCTTATTATCCTGCGATGATCCTGCTGATTGCCTAAGGTTCTGGATGTAGCCATGCAATCGTCTGACCTCTATCGGTATCCACTCGGGTAGGATTTGGATATCTCTTCCTTCTCAATCTTTCCTCCAAAAATCAAATTTGGATATGATCTTGAAGGTCTTCAAAATAACTATTGAAGATCCGATGTTGTCTCTTGCAGCAATGTTGTCTTCTTCCTTTTTTGTTGCCTTTCTCCTATCTAGATTGCACCAAACTGAAGCCCAAAGCCCCTTAGGCATGGAGAGAAGAGAGAGGATGAGAGGTAGGCATGGAGGAGAGAGAGAGAGATGGCTATGTGGCATGGGCAAGGGGAGAACCTCTCAAAACCTAGGCGCAGATAGGGTTTATATAGACCTTGTTGCGCCATACAGTGCCACATCATCCCGGCCAATCACGTTTCTTCATGCAATCAGATCTAAATCTGATTGGTGGGATGACATCACTTGATCCAATCAGATGAGAGCCCCTCTCCAACATCCTTAGGTGGCACCAAGACTGGTCAAAGTGGAGTCTTTGGCACCACCTAGTTTGATGCCAAGAAGCAACCTGGAGTTCTATCTGTATTGAACTCCAGGCATCATTATCCTTGGGTGCATGCCTCCCTAGGCATATGCCCCTTCCTTTCCTCTTTCTAGCAAGGGGACAAGCCCCTATCTGCTCTCCTATAGGTGCACGACACATGGGCAGATGTCTGAGTGTCAAAGGTCAATGTTTGACCAAAGTCAAAAGATAATAATTAGCAGGTGATGGAAAATAGCAGGTGTTGTCTCAAATTTATCTCATAAATTAAGATAACCATTTTCTGACCTAGACAAGCTCCAGTCAGACCAAGTAAAGGTACCTGAGTGAGCCCAAACATATTTGGCTTAGTCGAGACAACTTTTGATGATTGTAGAAGGAGAACATTAGGCTCAATCATGTGCTAGAATAATTTTCTTGAACCTAATTGAATCTAATTCAAATCAATTGAATTGGGTTAGTCCAATTGATGATATCTAGATTCAAACCCTTATTTGTGTGATCCAATTAGGTTCAATTCTATATGGTAATGAGATATGTCGTGATCTCTATCGTTGACATCATCAAAACACCTTCTGATGGATCAAAACTTTTCTGATTCAGACAACTAGAATGATCGATCATCCAAATCATTCTAATTGCTCCCAAAATCCACTAGTGACACCTAGTAGTATATGGTGGCAACCCATCAAAACTGAAAATGAACCTCTCAGTGTAGTTACCTATGTGATTAAGTTCTTCTATCTTGAGTCCCGATCGGATTAAGGTTAAGGTGAACTCGTCAAACCCTAATTTCCATCATATGAATTAATCATTCGATTTAAGTTCGATGTGAAAACCTTAATAGAAACTTTTTCTATCATTTCACTCTGCCATGGCCATGGGCTTATGGACTTGATTCTCATGATCATCATAGAGCTTCTCCTCATATACCGAGGTAGATAGATTCCCTCTTGGTGCAATCCAATTTCTACAATAAATATGCTATAGCCAACATACACCTCAGGATTTTGGATGGCTAGGAGATCAAGTCATGGTGTAGTCAAACTATAACACCCTCAAGGTGAACTATCGATGCACCTCAGGTCAAAGAACTAGGCACACCACTGTAGCTTTGAGCCAGTCATTGATGAGAAGGTAGACTTCCTTATGACTGCTCGAGGTGGTCACGCTCAGTGCCCTCATTCTCCAACAAGTATCTATACTCTCACTCCCGGTGTCTCTACATCTTAGACTCAAGATTCATCTATTATAAAGAAGTGATTGTACACCAACCTTTTGGATCAATCACTATCCTCATGATGATCCTACGGTCGGAAGCATTTTATGAGTTAATAATAAAAATTCAAATCTTAAATTATCAACTCTTGAAAATAAGAATTATCATTGTCATTAACTCAAAAGATGTATCACATATACTAAATACACATTATGATAGAAAATAATTCATTTTATTATTTATAGTTAAAATTATAATTTTGCCCTTAGAAGTGTATAACAAGTATCAGCCAATTCTGACTTCTAGGGCACACATATATCTAACAAACTCCCACTTGACCTAAAGTCAATTGGCTACAATTCTAAGTCCCATCTTCTCAAGATAGGCTTCGATCTTCTGTTGGCTTAATGGCTTTGTAAGTGGATCCACCGCATTATCTGTGGAGTCAACTCTCTTGACCTTGACATAACCATTCTCAAGGTAATCATGGATGAGGTGGTATCATCGCTCGATGTGCTTGGATTTCTGGTGAGACCTCGACTCCTTACTAAGGGCTATGGCACCATTATTGTCATAGCATAAAGAAATGGCATCTATTGGCATCACTCCAATCTCTGCAGCAAACTTCTTGTACCAGATGCCTCCTTCGCAGCTTCTGATGCAGCAATGTACTCTGCTTCCATGGTGGAATCTGCTATGACTATCTGCTTGAAATTCTTCTAACTGACAACACCACCATTACACACAAATAGACTCTCAGATGTCGACTTTCGATAATCTACATCGGATATAAAATCCGAGTCTGTATACCCCTGGACTTGGAGTTCTCCATTATCAAAAACCAACAACATATCCTTAGTTCTTCTCAAGTACTTAAGGATACATTTCATAGAAGTCCAGTGTTTTCACCTAGATTCGACTGATATCGGCTCGTGACACTCACAGCATGGGCTATATCAGGATGTGTACATAACATGGCATACATTAGGCTCCCTATTACTAAAGCATAAGGGATCTTGCTCATGCATTCTATCTCCTTAGGTGTGCTAGGGCACATTTTCTTCGAGAGATGAATGCCATGTCTGAAGGGTACTAGTCCCCTTTTAGAGTTTTCCATGCTAAACCTCTTTAGCACTTTCTCTATATACATCTTCTGTGAAAGTCCTAGCATCATATTCGGTCTATCTCTATAGACCTTAATTCCTAGAATAAAGGATGCTTCTCCTTGGTCTTTCATGGAGAATTCTTTGGATAACCACATTTTAACTATGGTCAACATGGGAATGTCATTTCCAATGAGGATATCATCCACATACAATATGAGAAAGATAATAGCATTCCCACTGACCTTTTTGAAGACACATGGCTTCTCCTTATTCTTGATGAAACCAAATAATTTGATCACATCATTAAAATGAGTATTCCAGCTTCGAGATGCTTGCTTAAGTCCATATATGGATCTTTGCAGCTTGCATACCTTATGATCAGCATCACTGGATTCCATATAGATATCTTTCTCAAGGTATCCATTTAAGAATACTATTTTCATGTTCATATGTCATATTTCATAATCAAAATAGGCTGCAATAGCAAGCAATGTGTGGATGGATTTTAGCATAGCTACTGACAAAAAAGTATCCTGATAGTCAATGCCTTCGCATTGACTATATCCTTTTGCTACTAATCTAGCTTTGAATATCTCTACATTTTTATCTGCACCAATCTTTCTCTTATAGATCCATTTACACCCAATAGGTACTATACCTTCTAGTAGATCTACCAAGGTCCAGACTTGGTTTGAGTGCATCGAGTTAATTTCTGACTTCATTGCCTCTAACCATTTCTCGGAGTCGATATCCGATATCGCCTCCTTATAGGTTTTGGGATCATCACTATGAACCCCTTCACCTACGAGGAACATTTCCTCTACTTTTTCTGAAATAGTACCTAAATACCTCTCAAGAGGATGAAAAATTCTTTTTGATCTACAAGATGGAGGAGGTAGTGATTATATTGGCTCAACCTGATTTGGTTCCATTTGGTCCTTAGCTCGTTGCTCTTATGAGACTTTCTTCTCGAGCTTGATCTGCTTTCCAATGCCGCTATCTTGAATAAACTATTTTTTAAGAAAGATGGCATGTCGACTCACAATCACATTATGATCTTCTAAAATGTAGAAATAATATCCTAATAACTCTTTAGGATATCCTATAAATCAAGCTTTAAAGGACCTATAGTCTAACTTGTCTACTTATTGTCTTTTGACATGAGCCACGACAATCCCAAATTCTGAGATGACTCAGACATGGTTTCTTATCATGCCATAACTCATACGATGTGGTAGGAATGATTTTAGAAGAAACCCTATTCAGTAAGTATATTACAGTTAACAGACTATCCCCAAAGAAAATCAGGAAGATTTGTGAAGCTCATCATGGATCGGACCATATCTAATAGGGTCCGATTCCTCCGTTCTGAAATTCCGTTGAGTTGAGGTGTTCCAGATGGAGTCCATTGAGAGACTATGCCATTTTACTTGAGATAGATTAGAAATTTTCGACTAAGGTATTCACCTCCTCGATCTGATCGAAGAACCTTAATGAATTTTCTAGTTTGGTTTTCGACTTCATGTCTGAATTTCTTGAACTTTTCAAAAGCTTCAAACTTGTATCTCATAAGATACACATACCCATACCGAGATAAATCATCGATAAAAATTATGAAGTAAATAAAGTTGCCTCTCGCCAGCACATCAAATGGGCCGCACACATCAGTATGTACTAGGGCAAGAAGATCTATGGCCTTTTCTCCATGTCCTACAAAAGGGAGCTTAGTCATTTTGCCATGAAGACAAGATTCATAAATTGGATATGACTCGAAAGTCAGCGAACTCAATAGCCCAATTTTCTCCAATTTGTTAATCCTATCTTCTGCTATATGATCTAGTCTTAGGTGCCATAGATTCCTATCATTTGGACTATCCCTAGGTCATTTTGGTTTTATGGCATTCACATTTTGCTCGATATTAAAAATAGATATATCAATATGTAACTGATAAAGACCGTTAATAAGGAAACCACTTGTAATTTTATTTCTTTCATAAAGAATATTATAATGGTCCTTAAAAAAACTAGTTACATAGCCTTTTTGTGCTAAGCATGAAACAGAAATCAAATTTCTGCTTGCTGTAGGCACATAATAACAATCTTTTAATACTAAGTTTAAACCAAATGGTAGTCAAAGAGGGTATGTTCCCACGACCACAGTAGCAACCCTTGCTCCATTTTTAATGCATAGGATCATGTCACCATCCCTCAGCCTCCTGCTATCCTCAAGACCCTGCATGGAAGTACACAAATGAGCACTAGAACCAGAGTCAAGCACCCAACTGGATGCAGAAGAAATCGTAAGGTTAGACTCAATAACGAGCATACCTCCAGAAGGACCTGCCTTCTTCTTATTCTTCAGGGTGGCCAGGTAAGTAGGGCAGTTTCACTTCCAGTGGCCGTTAGTATTGCAATGAAAATACTTTCCTTTGTCAGTGGCCTTCTTCTTTAGCTCTACCTTTTTCTTCTTTCCTCCTTCCATCTTTTGCCTTTTCATAGACTTCTTCTTCTTTCCAAAAGACTTTCTCTTGGAAGAAGTCCGTTCCATAGCAAGCACTGAGCCTTTGAACCTTTCATAGAAAGCTCAGCAGTAACCAGCATGTTCATTAGCGGCTAGAGAATTTGAAGTTTATGCTTAGGGTAGTTCATGATGAACTGCCCATATGCATCAGTCAAGAATTGTAGAACTATATCATTCTAAAGATCCAAGTCCAACTTCACACCGAACTTCTCAAGCTCTTCCAAATTCTTAATCATCATTAGATAATGATCTTGGACTGACTATCCATCATGCATTTTAGCCTTGAATAGTCGTTCAGTGACTTGATACTTGGCTGTGCGACTCCGTTCATCAAACATTTCTTGTAGGTGAGCCAACATTTGGTGGGCAGTCCTGATATCTTTATGTTAGCGCTGAAGCTCATCAGACATCGAGCCCAACATGTAATATCTGGCCTTTCTATCTTCGTCTGTCCACTTGTCAAGAGACGCTCTCTATTCAACGGATGGACGAGCTGGTAAGGTGGGGGGGTCCTGGTCCAATATATGAGTTAACTTCTCGAAACCCAAAATGATTTTGAAGTTTCAGAGCCAATCTTTGTAATTAGATTCGATCAGTCTATAGGTGTCTAGGATACGTGCTAGTGGATTGGATGCATACATTTTCCTATAGAGAGTCAAAGTTTCTAGTTAGATATTATAATTAAGACTTGACCAATTTATTTAGAAATTTTATTTTTAAATAAATTAACTTTCACTATTTTTTTAGATTCCTACACTTCCTCTGTAGAGATGTAAAAATCTCCATGATTAATAATTTCTAGTGGGTGGTGCGATCCCACCAACTAATTCATCACCTCACCTAATAGTTATTGGTGATGGATTAGCCAATGAGTGAACAACTTTTGTTCAATGATTCTCTAATCATGGTGCACCCAAACTTGGTCTCTAATTCATGAATCTCACCGTGTCCGAAATATTGATCCACTTCTTAGTTAAGTCAGATCCACCATTTGCATAGATTAGATTTCTAATTGAGTCTCTCACCGTATCCAAAATATTGAGCCCAATCCATCCTCCAGTCCATAGCGTCCAATGCCTAATAGACATGGTTGCATCTTTTTGGTGTAACTGAACTACTGTAATCAACCAAGAACAATCAACCTCGGAAAGGGCCCGCACATCTACAATGGTGAAAGACCTTAGATTTAATTTTTTCTTAGGGAGATTTAATTTAGGTCTCATTAAACTAGACTTGACATAGTCATAACAATTATGACTAACCTAGTAGCATGGGTTAGCTCAGATTATTGGCCACCTCAGATCAGGACTAAGCCAACAAATATGGCCAGATAAGTGAGATCGGTGAAAGGGATATGCTATTAACTTGACAAGAATGCATTCGAGTCGATTAGCTCTTAATTAAAAATCAGTCGATCGTATCTGCCAAACTTATCTTAGACACCAAATTGTTGAGCTAGAACCAATCGAATTAGTCTACAATCCAGACTCTAACCATTGAGCCTAATTAGTTCTTAGTTTGATCGATCACTCATGTGATTCGATCTTGACCCAGACTTAATCCTATTAGACTGGTTAATTTAAGCACTCTTGATCCCATCTAACCAACTCTTGATTCGGTTTGATCAACCACTTAGACCTAATTGAGCTACCCAGCCCAAACCCAATTTTATGAATATATCTTAAATCTAAAAATTTTTAATTTTTAGACTTAACATATTTCATAATCTTAATTTTCAATTAAGTTTAGGGTTCACAAATAAAATATGTAAATAAAATCCTAGGGTTTTAGGATCTAGGGTTTTGCAAAAAATAAGTTTTTGGGTTTCTGATTAAGGATGAATGCATAGCACCCCTACACATCATAAAAACATTCCATCGAATAGGAAGAGAGGGCATTTAAACCCTACTTTATTCTTATGACTGGATGGCCAAGGGGAATGCCTTAATCAAAAATATGAAAACTACAAAACTAGTTAGATCTACATCATATATCTCATATATAAAAATTGATCTAACTATAAACATGTTTTGTATACATCTCATGTATCATATCATGTATATTTTTTAGATCTAAATTATCTCATAATCATCTAAAAAATTAAATTTAAATTTCTCATATCAAAATAAATTTTATTCTAGATAATTATGTAGAACTATTCTACAACTAGTCTAAACATGCATTCATCATATCTCATATGAATAAATATTAAATAACTTTATTTTTTATTTTTTTAGATATTATTATAATATTTATAATATTAAAAATAGTAAATAAATTAATCTAAAAATTATAATTTAATTAAATTAAATTATGATCATGCAAGACTATACATAGAACTATTCTATTCTTTAGCTAGTCATGCATCTTGTAGAACTTAGATCTAAATTATTTAATTTTAAATTTTTTTAATTTTAAATCTAATTATATCTCATGTGATATTTAAAATCATCTAATTATTAGATTAAAATTAAATTAAAATTAGATCTAAATTATTTATAGGAACCTGACTTTGATACCATTTGAAGGACAGAACCTATTTCCCGGGTCAGGTTCGTTTAGATTTGATTTGATCAAGAAAAATATTTCAAAAATTTTTTTCTTAGATCTAAATTAGATTTGATACTTTTTATATTTGATTAAATAGATCTAATAAAATAAAATAAAAATAAATTAAATTTGATTTAATTTATACCTTGTTCTTGGGTAATCTTATTACCCTATGATGATCCTGCTGATTGTCTGAGGTTCTAGATGTAGCCATGCAATCGTCTGACCTTTATCAATATCCACTCAAGCAAGATTTGGATATCTCCTCCTTCTCAATTTTTTCTCCAAAGATTAGATCTAGATATGATCTTGAAGGTTTTCAAAATAACTTTTGAAGATCCGATGTCGTCTCTTGTAGCAGTGTTGTCTTCTTCCTTTCTTGTTGCCTTTCTCTTGCTTGGATTGCACCAAACCAAAGCCCAAAGCCCCTTAGGCATGGAGAGGAGAGAGAGAATGAGAGGTAGGCATGGTGGAGAGAGGGAGATGCTATGTGGCATGGGCAAGGGGAGAATCTCTCAAAACCTAGGCGCAGACAGGGTTTATATAGACCCTGCTGCACCATGCAGTGCCACATCATCCCGACCAATCATGTTTCTTCATGCGATCAGATCTAAATCTGATTGATGGGATGACATCACCTGATCCAATCAGATGAGAGCCCCTCTCCAACATCATTAGGTGGCACCAAGATTGATCAAAGTGGAGTCTTTGGCGTCACCTAGTTTGATGCCAAGAAGCAACTTGGAGTCCCATCTGTATGGGACTCTAAGCATCATTATCCTTAGGCACACACCTCCCTAGGCATGTGCCCCCTCCTTCTCTCTTTTTAGTAAGGGAACAAGCCTCTATCTGCTCTCCTATAGGTGCATGACACATGGGTAGATGTCTGAGTATCAAAGGTCAATATTTGACTAAAGTCAAAAGACAAGAATTAGCAGGTGATGAAAAATGGCAGGTGTTGTCTCAAATTTATCTCATAAATTAAGACAATCCTTTTCTGACCTGGACAAGCTCCAGTCAAACCAAGTAAAGGTACCTGAGTGAGTCCAAATATATTTGGCTCAGTCGAGACAACTTTTGATGATTGTAGAAGGAGAACAATAGGCTCAATCATGTGCTAGCACGATTTCCTTGAACGTAATTGAATCTAATTCAAATCAATTGAACTGGATTAATCTAATTGATGATATCCAGATCCAAATCCTTATTTGTGTGACCCAGTTAGGTTCAGTTCTATATGGTAATGAGATATGTCACGATCTCTATCACCGACATCATCGAAACATCTTCTGATGGATCAGAACTTTTCTGATTCAGACAACTAGAACGATCGATCATCCAAATCATTCTAATTGCTCCCAAAATCTTCTAATGACACCTAGTAGTATATGGTGGCAATCCATCAGAACTGAAAATGAACCTCTCGGTGCAGTTATCTATGTGATTAAGTTCTTCTATCTTGAGCCCCAATCGGATTAGGGTTAAGGTGAACTCATCAAACCCTAATTTCCATCATATGAATTAATCATTCAATTCAAGTCTGATGTGAAAATCTTAATAGAAACTTTTTTTATCATTTCACTATGCCATGGCCATGGACTTATGAACTTGATTCTCATGATCATCATAGGGCTGCTCCTCATCTACCAAGGTAGATAAATTTCCTCTTGGTGCAATCCAATTCCTATAATGAACATGCTATAGCTAACATACACCTCAGAATTTTGGGTGGCTAGGAGATCGAGTCATGGTGTAGTCAAACTATAACACCCTCAAGTTGAACTATCGATGCACCTCAGGTCAAAGAACCAGACACATCACTACAACTTCGAGCCAATCATTGACGAGAAGGTAGACTTCCTTATGACTGCTCGAGGTAGTGATGCTCAGTGCCCACGTTCTCCAACGAGTACCTATACTCTCACTTTCGATGTCTTTACACTATAGATTTTAGACTAATCTATTGTAAAAAAGTGATTGTACACCAATCTTTCGGATCAATCACCATCCTCATGATGATCCTACGATCGGAAGTATTTTATGAGTTAATAATGAAAATTCATTTCTTAAATTTTTAACTCTTGAAAATAAGAATTATCATTACCATTAACTCAAAGGATGTATCACAGACACTAAATACACATTATAATAGAAAATAATTTATTTTATTATTTAAAATCAAAATTATAATTTTGTCCTTAGAAGTGTATAACAAGTGTTAGCCAATTCTGGCTTCTAGAGCACACATATATCTAACACCAATTAAGGGTGATCCTAGTCCAACTAGGATCCCAATTAAATCAGATTAAATCAAGATTTAAATCTGATTCAAATCCTAAGTCAATCAGGTGCATCCAAGTCCTAGTCAACAAGAAATTATTCTTTTCTTGCAATTGGCTTATCCAATAAATCAATTAAATTTAATCTAATTAAATTCAAACCAATTCTAATTGAATCTAATTCAATTAGACTTGATTTCAGCCTGATTGCTCAATCAAATTGAGCTAATTAGCAATATAATTGCTAATCGATCCTTCTACAATAGTTGCATTAGGTCAAATATCAATTGCATTAAATGTTTGACCTTGAAATGATTCTCAATTATCGATTAACCATTCGATCAGGTTATAAGCTTTAATGTGTGTGATGCCATAAGTTCGAACCTAAGTCGGTAGCACAGAAATCAATTTATGTACCAATCAAAGTTACCATCTAGCAATGATTTTCCTAGTCCGGATAGGTCGAATGTATGCAAAGCAATATTCTTAGAACCCCAACCCATGGTTACCATATAATTCATTCCTATGATCAATAATGCTCAAGACGACTTCGAGTATGCTGTCAAACACTCATACAAGTCATCTCTATTATGTCTCAAAATTTTGTAAATCTCATGGCACCTCATGAGGACTACTCAGACCTAGGTTTTGCTAAATTGAAACACAGTGAGACATTCTCTTCCTGAAGTTAATCAGGAGTGGTCAATCCCATCTTGACTCACACACCGACTCTATAAGTACTTGACTGTATCCAAAATCTTCCATCACCTATATTAAAAATACAAGTAGTCCAGCACTAAAGTATAGTGAGTTGCTCGCAAGTCACCGTGGCGATCTTAGGTCAGAGGGACACTTATATCCATTGGCCTTAGCTAGCTACTCTTGACAGTAAAGTGCTACATTGGTCACGTTCAGTGTAGATGTACTCAGTATCTCTACATCAGTTGGTTATGAGGACAACCAATGCATATGGCATACAGCGACCTACACTTGATAAGTTATCATCCTTGTTAATAACTTATCATTTAGTTGTGAATAATTTAGAACCATCCGATAAATCCTCCTTTATTGATTAATTGTGCTTCTAAGGACTTCATCATAATTTAGGAGTTTATTTAAGAAAGATAGAACTTTTATAATGAAACAGCCAAATTACTATTATTATTAAATAATTCATATACTAATTTCAATCATCTACTACTTAGATGATTGACTTTAGGATACATTTTCCAACATGACAATGTATGATCGATGGTCGTTAATTGGGAGCTATTTGCACTGATTCGATCTTTGATGAGTTAATGGCATATCTTTTCCACTGATCTCACTTATCTGGCCTTCTCAGTAAAGTTATATTTTAATCAAATCACTTGATAATTTGAGCTAACCCATGTCGCTAGGTAAATCAATATGACTGATTTAGGTACTCGTAGATTAGCCTATCTATGGTCATCCTTAATCTGACTTGGTGAAGTTGGTGGGAAGATCATGATTAGCTGGTTCATCTGACTCTCTTCTCTTCAAATCAAATTAATTAAATCCTCTAAAATTATTAGGTCCTTAAAAATAAAATAGTTATAGTGATAACTAGATCATAGCCTCCCATTAAGTGAGTGATAATGGATCCATTAGTTGGATAATCATTGGAGGCCTAAAGGCCTGGTGCTTATCGGCTAATGGAATTATCATTCCTAATATAATTTCTTCGTCGCATTTCTCTAAATGGTAGTCAGGTTGATCAACTAAAGTTGGGCTTAATCATTCATTGGTTAGATGGATCAAGTATGATTATGTTAATGTCGGACCTAACTAGACATTTTTAGTGGAGGCCAAAGCTTACTGATTAGGGACTAGGGCAAAATTAAATTACTAGAAGTTGTTTAAAGAAAGAATTGGTTATGAACCTATCCTTAAATGTATATAGGTTGACCAACCAAAGGTGCGCTTGTGTGCAGTTTATGAGGATTTTAGTACCCACTAAGAAATTAGGAAAATTCCTTGAATTGGAGGTAGAGGCTATCAATTTGAATAAAATAGTAGAAGAACTTTTTGATTAAAGTCCAAATCTTTAGGTTTAATAAATCATTTACTAATTAGATTTTGATTTTTTTTTGTGCAGTTATGGCCACTTTCCTTTTGCTCTGATAATTGTTAGATAATGACAAGCTGGTGGGATCTAACTTCGATAGCTGATACCATAAGTTGAAGATTGTCTTAGAGCATGAATAGATCTTGTACATCTTGACCGTTCCAGCACCTAAGGAGCCAGCCCCGAACACATGTGGGCCAGTCAGAGACACTTACTAGAAGTGGCTCAGTGATCGAACCATGGTGCGTTGCATCATGCTGGAAGCTATGAGCAATGAGTTCAGTCATAGATTTGAGTCAGCTCAGTCAAAAGACATGCTTCAAGTATTGAATGAGTCTTCTGGCACATCCGACGATGTTGAAAGGCACAAGACTAGTTGTACCATCTTCAATGTCAGGATGAGGGATGGAGCTTCAGTCACTGATCATGTATTATACATGATCAAGATGATGGAGCATTTGAGCAAGCTCGACTTTCCCTTGCATGAGCAACTAGGGAAAGATGCAATTCTAAATTCACTATAAAAATTTTATCTCCCATTTCTTACTCATTATTGAATGACAAAGCCTGAAGTTAACTACCATGGGTTATTGGGGTTACTTTAGAACTTTAAGAAGGATCACCAGCTCCACAAGGAGCCGGTGAACATAGTGGGAGGGTCTTCTTCTGGTTCTCGACCCTTTAAAAAAGAAATGAAAAACAAGAAGAAGAAATCCATGAAGGTACAAGTTTAGGCTGGGACATCTATGCAGGGCCATACCAAAAAACCCAAGCCCGATAAGAGTCAAGTGAAGTGCTTTTCCTACAAGACATGGGGGCATTGGAAGAGGATCTATTCTCAATACATTGCTTCTCTAGACCTGAACATGCCAAGAAAGAAGCAAAATATTACCAGGCAAGGTACTTATATGATAATTTCTTACAATTTCTCTATTTATGATATTATATTGAAAGCCCTTACGATATTTATAATTCGTTGTAGGGATTGCAGGTATGTAGGAGATTCGGACAAGGTGAGAGATTCTTGAACATTGGATATGAAAGTCTAGTTCTAGTTCTAGTTCTAGCATTAGTGATCTTAAAACTTGTATTTGAGTCTCATACTATTGTTCTTAGTGATTATCACTATTGTCCTAATTTTTTTTCTAATATCATTTCTGTAGGCCTTTTGGCCAAAAATAATTATGAGATTTCAATAAAGAAAGAATTTTATAATGTCATTTTGAATGGTATTACTATATTTTTTGAATATTTGAGCAATGGAATATACATAATATCACAACCTGTTAATAAAATCTACTCCACTGGCAAGCACCCTAGATTAGATAATGTGTCTAATATCTATTTATGGCACTATAGGCTAGGTCACATAAACAAGAACAGGATAAACTGGTTGACTCAAGAGGAAATCCTCGAAGTAAGTGATTATGAATCACTTTCAACTTATGAATTTTGTCTTCTTGAAAAAATGACCAAGACACCTTTTACTGAAAAAGGTGAGAGAGCCACTGAGCTCTTAGCTCTAGTACATACTAATGTATCTGGGCCTATCAGCACAAGTGCTAGAGGTAAATATTTCTACTTCGTTACTTTCACAAATGATCTATCTATGTATGGATATGTCTATCTGATAAAATACAAGTTAGATTCATTTAAAACATTCAAATGATTCCAAAATAAAGTAGAAAAATAAACTAAAAAGAGTATTAAAACTCTTTGATCTGACCGAGGAGGTGAGTACCTTTATGGTGAGTTTCTCATATATCTAGAAAAGAATGGGATTCTCTTCTAATGGACTCTTCCAAGAATACCACAACATAATGGTGTTCTGAAAGGAGAAATCAAACTCTGTTAGACATGGTGCGATCCATGATGGATTTTGTCAGCTTGTCAATATCCTTCTAGGGATATGCACTCAAATCGGCTTGCTATCTTCTAAATAGGATTCCAAGTAAATCTATAGTTAAAACTTTATATGAGATATGAATAGGGAGTAAGCCAGTACTCTCACACCTTAGGGTCTAGGGGTGCCCAACTTATGTTAAGTGTTTAATGACAGACAAGCTTAGACCCAGGTCTGACAAGTGCACTTTCATTAGATACCCCAAAGAAACCAAAGGGTACATTTTCTACCATGCTGATGAACAAAAGATGTTCGTCAGCCTTAAGGTAATCCTTTTAGAAAAGGAGTTCCTTGGTGAAGGAACTGTTGCCTCTAAGGTTGAACTTGAGAAAGTTCAATAGGTAGAAAAGCCGACACCAGTAGCCGAACATAAGTCGGATTCATTTAGATGAAACCCAGAGCCCCTTGTACTATTAAGGTGATCCAGTAGAATACCATATCAACTGGACAAATACTATGGTTTCTTAGTCTGGGACGGTGATCTTATTGAACTCAATGAGAATAATGAAGATCCGATCACCTATATCAATGCAATGTAGAGATCTAATTTTGAGAAATGGCTTAAGGTCATGAAATTCAAGATGGAGTCCATGAAGGTCAACGATGTATAGACATTGATTGACCCACCTAAAGGGGTTAAACTCATTGGGTGTAAGTGGATCTTCAAGAGAAAAATGGTTGCAGACGGGAAGGTGAAGACCTATAAAGTCCATCTGATTACCGAGAGATATTATCAACATTATGGTATTGACCACGACAAGATGTTCTTCCCTATGGCAATGATCAAATTCATTTGGATCATGCTTGCAATAGCTGCCCATCTGAACTATGAGATCTAGCAAATTGATATGAAAATAACTTTTCTAAATGGAGAGCTAACTAAAGAGGTGTATATGATACAATTTGAGGGGTTCACATCCACAGACGAGTCCAAGGTGTGCAAGCTTCAAAGATTCATTTGTAGATTGAAGCAGGCATCTTGGAGTTGGAACATGCATTTTGATAAGGTAATTAAAACATATGGCTTCATTAAGAATGGAGAAGAGCCATGCATTTTCAAGTGGGCAAATGGTTTGGTAGTGGTATTTCTTGTCTTGTACGTTGATGATATTCTCTTAATCGAAAATGATATCCCCACACTGCAAGGAATAAAAGTTTGGCTATCATCTTACTCCATGAAGGATTTGGGTGAAGCATCCTACATCCTAGGGATGAAGATCTATAGGGATAGATCTAAGAGGGTGCTTGGCTTATCCTAGTTTACGTACATAAAAAATGTGCTGAAAAGGTTCAACATGGAAAATCCCAAGAAGGGCTATCTTTCGATAGGCCATAAAATTTCTCTCTCTAAGAAGGATTATCCGACAACTCCTGAAGAGAGAGAGCATATGAGTAGAATCCCATATGCTTCGACAGTGGGATCTATCATGTATGCCATGACATATACGAGACTAGATATGGCATACTCACTAGTAGTAAGTATGTACCAATTTGATCCAGGAGAGAACCACTGAAAGATGGTGAAAACCATCCTTGAGTAGTTAAGAAATACTAAAGACCAGTGGCTCATTTATGGTGAGTCAGATTTGAAGCTTGTGAGATTTACAGACTCCAGCTTTCAATTTGACCATGATGACAGCAAAAGTGTGTCGGATTATATCTTTACCCTAAATGGTGAAGCCATCTGCTGGAAGAGTTCTAAGCAGCACATTGTGGTAGACTCTATATGCGAGATGGAATATGTTGTGGCATCCAATTTTGCGAAGGAAGCTACGTGGCTGAGGAAGTTCATCACCGAGCTCAGAGTAGCATCCTTCCTGGATGGTTTGGTTCTGCTCTACTGCGACAGCACTGGTACTATTATTAAGGCTAGATCTAGGATTTTTAAAATGATTTTCATATTTATAAAATATTTCTACAATATGATTTTACCAACCAAGTTATATGTTTGATTCATAATCAATATGCAAATAAGATAAGCATGAAACTACTTTAGATCTAATCTAAATAGGTTCATATAATTGAAACGGTTTCAATTCCAATCAATCATAAATTACTTTAGATTAAATCTAATACATTCATGATGATTAAAATACTTTTAATCAGATCATAAAATTCTTTAGATCTAATCTAAAATTTTATGATCAAGGTTTTAGATCATCACGTACTAGGACAACCTTTTCACTATAAGGGGTAAACCTTATAGTAGGACAACCTTACAAGATCAGTCCGTGCCATCTAAAATTTTTATTTTTTAGATTTAAAACTTTTTTAAATATAATAAATCATAAATAAAATTAGATCACATCTAATAAATTTATGAATAATATTAGATCTACACGAACTAGCATAATCTTTCCACTATAAGGCGTAAACCTTACAGCATGACAACCTTATATCAGTTCGTGTGATCTTTGATTTAAATTTTAGATTTAATTATCAGATTATTAATTAAATCTAATCTAAAAATAATAGAAGCATGCATCCATAATCATGTAATAATGAACCTAGCTCTGATACTAATTGAAGGAACTAGGTCTAGGATTTCAGGGCTAGATCTTGAAACTTTTTCAAGATCAAGCAGCGGAAGACTAAAATAAATTAAAATTTATTCATAAAAAGTAGAGAATCCCTAGATCTAAGATCTTATTATATGATTATAGCATGATATTAAATTAAAAATTAAACATAAAGAAGAAAATAAAATATGTTGATCACATCAACATGCATCTACACTACATCTAATGTAGGTATGTAAAATAGATCAGATTTATTACCTATGCAAGTTAGACATTCCAATTTGCTGATCCAGGCTTGAGGATGATGTTGTGAGCCACACATGCATCTGACCTCTAGGAGTCATCCACACGAGCCCATGAACCATGATCAGAAGTCCGATGCAGAAAATTAGCATAGTATGCTAGTACTATGCTGATCCTTCTTCGATGATTGATCTAGAACCATCTTCTTTAAATCTTGGACTTTTTAATTTTTTGGAAGGAAGGAGAAGAGATTTTAAACTTGAAACACCTCTCAAAAATCTCTAAAGGAGGAAGAGATCAAAGAAAAACCCTAGAAAAAGAACCCTTCTTCTTCTTCTTTGTTCTCTCACCTAGACACCTAGATTGGTGTCTATGAAATCCCCATACCCCAATAATCTTTCTCCTTGATTTCTATATGCCCCAAACGTCTCTCAATGATCTAGAATTTCTCCAAAAATTAACCCAAAATTCATCCTATATAGAGAGATATAGAGGAGTCATTGTTGGGTCAAACTCTTAGACTAGGAAAGACCAAAATATGCAACTAGTTAGGGTGCCCAACATTTGGGTGCCCCCTCTACTTTTGGCATGGACCACCTATATTTGTTGCACAAAAATCCTCTAATTCCCATAAAAATTTTAGAGAAAAACAAGGAGTATAGGCAGCAAAAGGGAGGAGGAATTTTGAATGCAACAAACTCTATCAAATAGTGTTTGATTTCAAAACAACTCTCTAAATTTGCCATGTAAGAAAGAAAGGAGGGAGTTGGGTGCACGTGAAGGCTTGGGAGAGAGGGTTTTCCATGAACTAAACATTCCAAAGTGGGCATGGGGGGCATTGAGACTAAGGTGGTGCAAGGAGGGAAGTTCCTAGTCTCACTAGGATTCTTATTTTGACTTGGTCCAACATGGTTTCTCAAACCAAATCAAACCAGAATTAATTCAACCCAATTAAATTAGATTCTAAAATAATTAAAAACTTAATTAAATTAGATTGAATTAGATTTAATTTTAATTTAAATTTTTAATTAATTAAAAAATTGGATTGACCCAAGTCCTAGTTGAACTAGGATTAGTTCTTCCTTGCACTTGGCTTATCCAATAAACCAATTAGACTTGATCCATTCAAGCCTAAACTAAATATAATTAAGTCATATTCAATTAGACTTAATCTCAGCCCTTTAGCTTAATTAAATTAAGCCAATTAATAATCTAATTGCTAATCGATCCTCCTACAACACTTGCACTAGGTTAAACATCAATCGTATTAATTGTTTAACCCTCGATCGATTCTTAATTGTTGATCAACCATTTGATCAGATCATGAGCTCTAATATGTGTGATCTCATAAGTTCGAACCTAAGCTGATAGCATGAGAATAAATTTTTATACTAATTGAAGTAATCATCTAGCAATGGTACCTGATGGTTGGATAGGTCGAATGTGTAGAACAATATCCTTAGAACCCATGTGGATATTATTTCCATATAATTCATCTCCTTGACCAAAATGGTCATAGGACACCTCAGAGTTTAACTATCAATTCTAATCAGGTTATCCACATTGTATTTCAAAATATCAAATCCATCTCATGGATTATCCTAGCCAAAGTTTTGCTATATTGAAATACAGTGATACATTCTTCTCCAACTCTTGGAGTGGTCAATCCCATCTTGATCATACACCGACTTCGTAAGTACTTGATTGTGCCCAAAAACCTTTCGTTACTGAATTAAAAATTTAGTTAGTCCGGTACTAAAGCATAGTGAGTTGCTTGCAAGCCACTGAGGCGATCTCAGGTCTAAGGGACACTTATATATATATCCCATCAGAGACATTCTCGATAGCAGAATGCTCTAAAGTTGATCACGTTCAATGATGATATACCCTTATATCTCACCTGTATGCCATACTAGTGTCTCCACAATCCTTGGTTAAAAGGACAACCAACCTATATGGCACATAGCGACCTATGCTTGATACATGTTGTTGTCCTTATTAACAACCTATCATTTAGTCATGAATAGTTTTAAAAACTAATTGATAAATCTTTTCTTTATCAAAACTAGATAATCCTAAAGACTTCATCACAACAATGGAGTTCATTAGAAGATGTAAACTTATGATGAAAATATGCCAAAAATATATTTTATTAATTAATAAATTAATAATAATTATACTATAGCTCAACCATCAACAAGCTAATGATGGACTTTAGAATACATTTTCCAACAACTCCAACATGTCCTAAAGCCATTCGACACAGTATCTAATACCCATCTTCGACTTATGGTTATCGAACTCCTTTATCATTAGGGCTTTAGTAACGGGGTCGATCAGGTTCTTTTTTTCATCGATCTTTTAAAGATTGACGTAACCTCTATCCACGATCTTCTGAACCAGGTGGAAGTGGTGCAGAATGTGCTTCATCCGCTGGTGTGCCATTGGTTTCTTCGCTTGAGCTATGCACTAGTGCTGTCGTAGTAGAGCAGGATCGAACTATCAAGGTGTTGAAAAATGTGGCCTAAAGCGAAACATCTAAGTTGTAGATGATTGGAACCTATATATGAATTATCTAATAATAATAGTTATTTGGCTAGTTCATCATAAAAGTTCTATCTTCCTTAAATAAACTCCTAAATTATGATGAAGTCCTTAGAACTATAATCAATCGATAAAGAAGGATTTATCAGATGGTTCTTAAATTGTTCGCGATCAAATGATAAGTTATTAATAAGGATGATAACTTATTGAGTATAGATCGCTGTATGTTATATGCGTTGGTTGTCCTCGTAACCAAGTAGTGTGGAGACACTGGTATGGCATCCAGATGAGATGTAGGAGTACATCTACGCTGAACATGATCAATGTAGCACTCTACTATCAAGAGTAGCTAGCTAAGACTAATGGGTATAAGTATCCCTCTGACCTGAGATCACCATGGTGACTTACAAGCAACTCACTGTACTTTGGTGTCGGACAGTCTGTATTTCTAATATAGGCTCGAAAGATTTCTAGGTATAGTCAAGTACTTGTGAAGTCAGTGTGTGAGTCAAGATGGGATTGACCACTCCTTATTAACTTCAGGATGAGAATCTCTCACTATGTTTTAATTTAGCAAAATCTAGGCTTGGATAATCTTCATGAGGAGTCATGAAATTTGCAAAATTTTGAGACACAATAGAGATGACTTGTATGAGTGTTGATAGCTCACTCATAGTCATCTTGAGTGTTATTGGTCAAAGAGATGAATTATACAGTAACCATAGGCTAGGGTTCTAAGATGTTGCTTTGCATACATTTGACCTATCCGGATGTCGAAAACTATTGCTAGATGGTTACTTCGATTGGTACAAAAATTGATTCCTATGCTATCAACTTAGGTTCGAACCTATGGGATCATACACATAAGAGGTTGTAACTTGATCAGATAGTTGATCGATGATTGAGAATCGTTCTTAGGACAAACAATCAATGCGATTGATGTTTGACCTAATGCAAGTATTACAGGAGGATCAATTAGCAATTAGACTGCTAATTAGCTCAATTTGATTGAGCAATCAGGCTGAGATCAAGTCTAATTAAATTAGATTTAATTAAAATTGATTTAGACTTAATTGGTTTAAGTTTAATTGATTTATTGGATGAGCTAATTGCAAGAAAAAATAAGTCCCTATTCGACTAGGACTTAAGTGCACCAATTTTTAATTTAATTAAAAATTAAATCAAATTTAAATATAATTTAAATTTAATTTAATTAGACTTCTAATTAGATTAGAATTACCTATTAAATAGGTTGACTCAAATCTAATTAAAAAAAAAATTTATTGGGTTTGACCTAGTATATAAGAGAATCCTAGTTAGACTAGGATTCCATCTTCTCCCTTGCGCCACCTAAGAGAGCCCACGCCCACATGTTTGCTTCTAGATTTTTTATGAGATTTTTCTATGCCAATATGAGATTCCCCATGCCAATAACATCTAACTTTTCTAGAATATAATTTGACTTGTTCAAATTTAGAAATCAAGTTTGATTTGGACTTTATTTGATAGAGTCCATGATCTCTAAAACTCCGCCCATCTTTGTGCCAATTTTTTCTCCATGCCTCCCATTATTTTGTGCCATTTCTTTCTTTCCTTTGGTGTTATTATCAGATACCCATGCCAAAAAATTGTGGGGAGGCGTCCAAGAGTTGGATGCCTCCTAAATCTTCTCCATAGAATCCTTAAATGACTAGGTTTGACCTAGTCTTCCATGTTTTTAGGGAGCGCCTCCTATTCTTTAGATTGGGGCGTGAAACCACCTAGGTATTCCATGAAGAAAATTAGAAGAGAGATGCTTGGAGGCATGGAGACTTGGGGTGCCATATTCCTTGGAGAAGAGGTCTTCATCTAGACATCAAAAGTTGATGTCTTGATGAAGACAAAGGTAAGAAGAATGTCTTCTCATCTATTTCTCTTTCAATGTTTATTTTCTTCTTTATTCTTTATGATTTTTTATATGATAAAAATATAAGAGAGAGAGAGAGAGGAAGAGGGCATGGGAAGGATGCTCCAAGGAGTTGGGGCATGGTGATCTTTTTGGACATGATTTGATCATATCCTGATGAGAGGAAAGTGAAGAGAGGATAGTCTTCTCTTAGGATTCTTTTGAGAATCCTTTCTTCTTAATTTATGTATGATTTTTCTATGAGAGAAATCAAAAAGGAAGAGATCTAAAAGTGTGGAAATATTCTAGAGGAGAAGGTCTCCTGTTGTCCAAGTATGAAGATCTGTTTAGGACATCAATGGTTGATGTCCTGAAAAGAGAAGATGTATCTTCTATTAGGATCTTTCTTAACTATTTAATTTTTGATTTTTGGTAGATCCAAGGGTTGGATCTCTTTCTTATTCTTTCTTTTATTTTTCATCTCTTAGAGTATCCAAGAGATCCAAAGAATAAATTTTATATTAACCATCCAGAGGGATCTATAAGAAGCTAGCACTTCGAGCGGATCTTCATTCGACGAACCTCCGATTTTGTTGCTACCTTGTGTGGATCACCTGTAGAGGCCAGATGCATGTACAACTCCAAAGGCAACAACAAAAATCGACCATGGAGTTTTCGACCCATGCTAAGGTAAAAGATTTGATTTCTTCTGTCACCTAGATGCGATCTAGATTTTAGATCTAGAATCGTTCTAGATCTAGGGCATTGATTTGATCAGTACCAAAGCCTTTTATTTTCATATTTAACAATGCATTATGACATGTTATGGATCCTAGATGTAGGATTTAGTAATTAGATTACATGCATTTGTAGATTAAATGATTTAATTTATAATTTTTGTTGCATTATATTTCAAAATAGTTTTAAAATTCATGCATGAAATCCTACATATTTTTCAACAGTAATATCAGAGCATCTAGATTCTTTTATAACATGTTCATGTATGCTTTAGAATAAATCTAAAAATAAAATTAATTAAAGATCGCACATACTGCCATAAGGTTGTCCTGTTGTAAGGTTAATCTCTTACAATGAAAAGATTATCCTAGTATGTGTTAATCTGAATCTGAATCATGAACAAGTTAGACTAGACCTAAAAAAAATTATGATTCAATTTTTTGATTTTAAATCTAAAATAAATAGATGTTAGATCTATTTTAAATTATTTATATTAGATATAAATAATATCAGGATTGCACATACTGCTATAAGATTGTCTTGTTGTAAGGTTTATCCCTTACAGTGGAAAGATTGTCCTAGTATGTGCTAATCCAAGAAATCTAAATTATAAATATGTTAGATAAGATCTAAAATAATTTATGATTTAATTTTAGATTTTAAATCTAATATTAATTGGTTAATGATCTGATTTTGATCATTTAGATAAGATCCATGTGATATGTTTCATGTTTAGATTTAGATCCTTTTATTGCATATGTTGGATATGTAGCTTTTATTTTTGAATCTAGAATTGATATATATGATATACATATTTTGTAGAATTTAAATTGCAAACTTACTTTCTGCAAAACCCTAGATTCAAAATCCTAGGATATGATTTAAATAATGAAACAAATCAGATCTGAAACCATGAATTGAATATGATTCAATGTAAATTATTTATAATTTAAAAATATTTTAAATGATCAAATCAAAAATTAGTTTTGAGGTTCCATAAACCCAAACCCATAAGCCTTGAACTTAATTGAGAATTAAGTGATTGTTTAGAATCTAGGTTCATGATTTGAAGATCCTAAGACAATTTCATAAAATATGGGTTAAAGGATAATGTGTTAGCTTTGATCAGGTCATTAACTGGATTAGACTTAGGGTTAGATCAAATATGGACTAAGTTAGAAAATTGATCAAATCTAATTAATAGTTAATTAGAATTAGATCATTTGTTTTTATAGATCAATTTAATAGTTGTAATTGATCAAAGTCTATACATTTAACAAATGGACCTGATTGTGGCTCAGTGGTCGAGCCCGAGTCTTTAGGCAGACCAAATCAAAACTAATAAATTGATTAGTATCTAAGATAAGTTTGACATCCCAGATCGATGGTTTTTAATTGGTAGCCTGCTTACCTGACCATTTCTGATGGTGTCAAAGGCAAGCTTTGGCAGACCCTCCCATCGATCTTACTTAATTAGCCAATATGGTTAATCAGCTTTTGATTAGATTGCTTATTGATTCGTGCTAACCCATGTCACATAGAAAATTAGTGAGACTGATCTTATTCAGTGAGACTGATTTAGGTGCCCATGGATCAAAATTGATCCTAGTCCTTATCAATGACTTGAAAAGTTAGTGGGAGGACTTGACTTGGTAAAGTCAATGGGAGCAAATTGGTCCATATCCTTTCTATCCTTAAATTACTTATAATTTAAATCCTCTAAAATTATTATGTCCTTAAAATGATAAAGTTATGGGGATAACTAAGTCATAGCCTCCCATTAAGGTGTTTGATAATGGGTCCATTAACTCAATAATCATTGAAGGCCCATAGGCTTGGTGTTTATTGACTAAAAAAATTATGATTCATCATATGACGACTTGGATGTGTCTCTCTAATGCTGGTTAGGTTGACCAACCATAGTTGAACTTAATCATTCGTTAGTCAGATGCACCAAGTATGCTCATGTTAATGGTTGGATCTAATTGGATCCTTACAGTGGAGGCCATAGCCTATTGATTAGGTTTTTGGGACAAAATTAAATTACTAGAAGTTGTTTGAAGAAATAATTAGTTATGAACCTATCCTTAGATGTACATGGGTTGAACAACCATAGTTGGACTTGTGTGCAATCTATGTGGATTCTAGTACCGGCTAAAAAATTAAAATAATTCTTTGAATTGGAGGTAGAGACTACAGATTTTAATAAAATAGTGGGAGAACCTTTAAATTAAAGTCCAAGTCTTTAGGCTTAAAATAATTTATATACATTAGGTCATTGTTCTCTTTTCTTAAATTAAGGCTAAACCCTAATTGCTTCTATCACTGTTAGATAGTGATAACTTATGGGACCCAACTTCGATAATTAGTATAGAAAGTTGAATTTGGTTCAGCAGTACGAATGAATTCATGCTGAGGCCTGATAAAAGTATGATATTATCATTAAGATACCATGTTTATCAGTTTAAATCTGACTTCTTAAATAATTAAAAATAGGTAGAAAGCAGTAAGTTGAGTTGAATCCATAGGGAAGGCAGTATTTTAGTTTTGAAATCTTTGATTTTTTGTAAAAGAAAAGAAAAGAGTTTTGAAGTCGGAGAATAGAGGTTAAAATTAAAAAGCAGAAATTAAATAGTGCAAAAAAGTAACTTGATACTAAGATCTACTATTTAGATCTTAGCATCTACTTGCAATAAAATTTAAGAGCAATTAAAAATAAAGAGTATGAATTTAAAGAAACACAAAAATAAAATTTACATTAATTAAATAGTTTAATTTAGAAATTAAATACATAAAATTTAAAAGAAAAGAAAAAAAGAATAAAAAGTAAAAGTGATCTTAATTTTGGATCGACATCGGCATGAAGATGGTGTAGAAGTCCAGCTCTTCCTCTCGGCACCTATTGCCTCAAAGCAGCCATGAACCCGAAGCTTGGCTCTACCCTGGACCAAGGCTTCACCTTGATCGAAGATGCTGAATTCTGGAGGCTTGGGGTCCAATTTATAGAGCTAGGAGGGCTGGAAAACTTCTCTGCTAAGCAATATGGGATTAATTTGAGTTGGATCAGCCAAAAACAAAGAAATTTGGGTCAACATCGAAGAAAAATAGCCCCTAAATGAATCTGGCCATTGGATCTGCATCTAATGGCCCAAAATTGCCCAAGAAACCTTTTAAGAATCCTTTTTTTGGTCGAAATCAATGGTGGCCATTTGATTTGTCCCTAATGATGAGTTTTCGATCGTCGGATCGAGTTTTGGGAGCTAAATAATCGTTGGGAGCTTTCTCCACCATCCGATTGTGTTAAGGAGATGTCGGGACCATTGGATCATGATCCATGTTTGATCTGAAATTGATTCGGATTAGGAACAAATCCCGACCATCCAATTAAAATCAAAAGGAATCTAGACTGCATGATGGCACCTTTACTATTCCCATAGACCCATGGATCGGCTGCATCATAGACTCTGCCCAATCAGTGCACACCTTTCACTTGTGAATTTACCAAAATACCCCTGTACACTGCATGAAAAATCTAAAAACCCCTTAAGGGTCTTGGTCTGCCACGTGACGAGCCCTGATTCGTCGGTTGTCGCTGAGCTGGCAGTCCACACTATGCTATAGACCGATTGGGGGCTTGGCTTGGCTGAGTTGGCTAGCGTGGCTGGCTTGGCCCACCGACTTCATCGACCTGGCTCGATGCGTTTGGACGCACCGACTGCTGCGACATGGCTGCTTGAGCCGGCTGAGCCGTATGTTATTTTTCATTCAATTTTTATTTATTTTATTTCTTTAGAACTTCATATCTTCTCCGTTTTAGCTCCATTTTGCTCGAAACTTATTTCGTTGTGATAAAAAAATAAATTTTTTTTATTGATAATAAAATTTTACTTTTTTATTTTTATTATTTTAAAATTAATTTTTTAATTAATAAAAATATAATTTTTTAAAAAATATGTATCAATTAATTATTAATTTTTAAAAATAAATATAAATTAATCATTAAATTACTATTTTTATCGATGAATTTATGGTACTTATCATACCCCCTAACTTAAGCTTTGCTCGTCCTTGAGTAAAGAAAGAATTTAGTTCTAAGTACCTTTTAACTTTAGAGTTTCGAATTTTACCGAGCAATTTTCAAAATGGCCATTAATGTTCAGTAGAGCATAAGTAAGGTATATCATTAGAGTATTAGTACTTACCAATATAAAAATTAAGTAAAGAACATTAAATTTTTCTGAACTTTTTCTAAATTATTCCTACTTTTATCTCTGAATTATCTAAACTTTTATATGGGCAAGAGTATTGTCAGTTCCGTCCTTCATTTATTGAACTCTCTTTTTTTTTATTCACATTGCCCACTTTTTGATGCGAATATCATTGCTTACTTAGGCAACAGGATTCGTTTACTCGATAAAAAACTAATATGTTTCTTTTTTTTTTAACATTGTACCACTATTTTGTGTCATAACCTCTTAAGCTTTCTATTTGATCAATGTAGCAAGTCTTGGTCCAATGACTCCCAAACCAATTGGCTTTAGGGCACTAGGGATAAAATATCCCTCGGGCTTACTAGCTCGAATCAAATAGGCTATGAGTTAAGACTAGCTTTACAATGAGCTTCTTTGTCCTTCCTATCTTTTGATGCAAAACTCAATGCTTGCTTAGGCAAAGAGGTCCGATTACTTAGTGAGAAGTACTTAAAAATTATTTTATTTTATTTTATTTTTTTAATGAAGAAATGTATAGTTATCCTACATAAGCCCATAAAAAGTAGACTCCTCTTTGATGCTGGTAGAAAAAATCAAAATTTCTCAAAAAAAATATTTATGCTCTAGACTTAACTTTTTATTGGATTTTCTTAATACTTGATTCCTCAATATCTCACAAATTCTCTGATCTGTGCATTAATTTTTTTTAAAAAAATATACTTAGCTCAACTCGATTCTTAAGCATAATCGGGTGTCTAAATATTAAATACTAACTTTTTTGAGGACTTTTAAAAATTTAAAAATTTTTATTTTTCTTCCCCCCAACTTAATCGACATTGTCCTCAATGGAGAAGAAAAATAAAGGGTGCAATAAAGAACAGGAAAGAATATACTTGACTGAATATATTTGATCCAGCATGTGCCTTTGAAAATTTAAGCTCTTCCTCCAACTTTTTTCAACAAGTCCTGAAAAGAAAATAAACTAAAAAAAAAGTTAGACTCAAGAAAACTAAATATTGGGTCATCTTCCAACAAGCGCTAAGTTTATCGTCTTCAGCCAGACACCATGCAGCTTAATTATCCTGTGTCAAAAATTGGATTGATAAATTCCAATGGTTTTGGATTGCCAATCTCAGGAAGATAGTTTATGATCCCTTTATTGATATATTCATTATTAATTTTGGGAAGATAAGATTTGATCCCATTCTCAGACCCTTGTTTGTTAAGAATTTCTCCTACTTGTTCTTCTAAAATGCTCATGAATTGAGTTTTTGGATTAGGAGTTAAGTTTGATTCAATGGGTACTGAAAGGGTGTCTAAAGATAGCTTTAATTTTGGAGATAAATTAATATGATCTTATTTAAATAACTCCATTGACACTTCATTACATGCCTCTTGATTTTTATAAGAAGAACCGACTTTTAGGGATGAAGAAAATAGTACTTCAGGTTTATAAGTTTCGGGTAAATCATCTATTCTCTTCTTTTCTTTGTCAGTCTCATTTACATTGGAACCAGCATGAGTACTAGTTCTGGGCTCAAGTTCTTCTATATGGTTAGCTTCAGTACCAACCTATTCCTCTAAATTTTTATTTTAGCTAGCATCAGTACTAGCCTCTCTCTCCTAGTCTTGGTATGAATCCATAAGAATCCTATAACTTTTAAGTTCAGAAGTTACTTGGGCATTCTTAAATTGAGAATTCTTAGGTGGGTTATTGAATTGATAACTAAATCTAGGTGGTTGATGGATACTAGGTGGATTATTTATAGGATTTGAAATTAGTAGGCTCGATAATTGACCTAGTTCTCTCTTCATGTTAGACTCAGCTAATTGTCCTATTTGTGCTTCTAGCCTAGCGATGGATTATTGTTGAGTCACAATCGATTGTTGTTGAGTCAAAATCAATTGTTGCAATTGAGTAAATCTATCATTGGCTAGATTGGTCTATTGAGGAGGTAGGTATAATGGCTGATTATAATGCAATGGCTGGATGGACTGACTAGGCTGACCTCTATTATAATTGGGGCCTATGTTGATAGTTTTAAATAGGTGGAATTTGGGTCTGAGCCTGAGTGTGTTGGGGTATCCAAGAAAAATTGGGGTGGTTGCTCCAATCTGGGTTATATGAATTTGAAAAAGGGTCATTGACGGGTTTGGAGTAGCCTTATGTAGCTTGGACTTATTCTTGGATAAAAGGTGAAAATTATGCAGCCATAGAATATTCACTCATATGATAGGTTGGGTTAGCATAGATTGAACAAATCTCCTGATAATTAGAGGGTGATGTGAATTGTGCAGGAGGTTGTTGACCTAGGGTTAGGAGTTGATCTAATTTCTAGACAAAAAGATCGATTTTATCTAATTTTTGAGTTATTAGGTTCAAGTCAGCCTTAGAACTGGGTTCTGGGTCATAAATTTCTGCCCGCTTTTGGTAGAAAGATAATGAAGCATGGTTGATCAAGTTTTCACTCAGGGTTTAAAATAAGGCATAGGCTTCATCTTCATTTTTGTTCATGAATGTACCTCCATAAGATGCATCTACCATTTATTTATATTGGTCTCCTAAACTCTTATAGAAAGTTTGAACTATTTGCCACTTAGATATACCATGCTATGGGCATTTTCTAAGAAGTTCCTTAAGTCTTTCCCATGACTCATGAATTTATTCTCTTGGAAGCTGAGCAAATCTAGTGATGGCTCGCCTCAAGCTATTGGTTTGGCCTATGGGATAAAATTTCTTAAGAAATTTATGTTGTAATTCAGCCCAAGTTTTAACTGATCTTCCTATTATGCTAAACCAGTACTTGGCTTTGTCTTTTAAAGAAAAGGGGAACAAGATTAATCTAAGGGCTTCATAAGAAAAATTTTGGATTCTCACCATAGAGCAAATTTCTAAAAACTCATCTAGATGCTTATAGGGATCTTCATTGGTGTTCCTATAGAAAGATGGGAGCATCTGGATTATGGTCGACTTAATCTCATAATGGATAGCATGTATATCAGATAATTGGATATAAGTCGATGGGTTATAAGTGAAAGGAATAAAATATTCCTTCATCTGCTTAGGTGGTTCATGATTTTCAGCCATTTGATTATTTAGTTTAATGTAGATCAGCCATTCAGTTTTAGGGTTGGATTCAACTAGATAAAAAAAGATGATCTCCTATAGTGCATATGTTAGTGCAATCCAACCGTGTGGTTAGAAATTTTTTTAATTAATTTTTTTATTATTAATTTTTTTAATTTTTTATTAATTTTTTTAATTTTTTAATTAAATTTTTTATTATGTTGTTATTATTCTTTTGAATATTTTAGGATTTTTAAAAATTTTAGAATTTTTTATTATTTTATTATTATTATTTTATTATTGTAAATTTTTTTATTATTTTTTTTATTATTTTATAATAATAAAATTTTATTATTTTATTTTATTATTTTGCATGGTCAATTAAGTTTCATGCATCTAGTTTAGTTCCATAAAATCCCTTATCTAAAAGTGATTATGCATATTTATATTAAATCAAATTAATGGCACAACCCATTAAACAAGATAAGGTGGGGATTTGATCACCCTTTCTTGGCCCACAAACAACCAACTAGCATCCTGCATTGACCTAAATCTTTAATTTTAAAATCAATTAGACATCGACCCCAGAAACTCGAGCTCATTAGGATAAGGGACCCTAAGAGTTGGACCAGGTTAGGGTTAGTTAATTTGATTGATGTCTAGGCAAGTGGTTCAGAGATGACTGGGCCCGAAGGAAGGTGATTTATAATTGATTTTATTAGCTTATCTGGCTAAGCATAATTGGTATCTAAGGTGAGCAATGAGGGGACTCTCACCGACTTTACACTTTTCTAGTCAGTTGAGTGGCTGATCTTACACTTGGAGGGCTTGAAGGTGATCTTGGCAGTTAGGAGCTATCTAGATTTAGGTTAACCTTTAGTCAGGATTGTTTGCCTAACTTGATTGCTAACCAACATTAAACCTAATTAAAACTAATTCTTCTCTCTCTTTTTAGCTCTAGGACTCCTTAGGTTCTCTTCTTTAGAACTTTTTTCTCTCTTTCTTTCTCTTTTCTCCTCTTCTCTTCCAAAAATATAAAATAAATTAAAAAAATTCTAAAATAATAATATAATAATAAAAAAATAAAAAATTCTAGAAAAAATTTAAAAATAAAATAATAATAATAAAATAATAAAAAATTTAAAATAATAAAAAATAATAATAAATTCTAAAAAATTAAAAAATTATAAAAAAAATCAAAAAAAAATAAAATAATAAAAAAATAAAAAAATTAATAAAAAAAATTAAAAATTAAAAAAAATTAAAAAAAAATTTGAACCACATAGTTGGGTTGCACTAATATATGCACCGTAGAAGATCATTTTTTCTGATCTAGTTAAACCCAACCATAAAACTGATGACTGATTCATATTAAACCAAATAATCAATGTTAGATATATGTGCCCTAGAAGCCAGAATTGGCTGACACTTGTAATACATTTCTAGGGGCAAAATTATAATTTTGACTAATATCAATAAAATGAATTATTTTCTATCACATATGTGTATTTAGTGTCTGTGATACATCCTTTGAGTTAATGGTAATGATAATTCATATTTTTAAGAGTTGAAAATTTAAGACATGAAAAATTATTATTAACTCATAAAATGCTCCTGACCATAGGATCACCACGAGGATGGTGATTGATCTGGAAGGTTGGTGTACAATCGCTTCTCTTTAGTAGATGAGTCTTGAGTCTACGGTGTGGAGACACCGGAGCGAGAGTACAGGTACTCATTAGAGAACGAGGGCACTGAGCGTGACCACCTCGAGTAGTCATTAGGAAGTCTACCTTCTCGTCAATGACTGACTCGATGCTGTAGTAGTGTGTCTGGTTCTTTGATCTAAGATGCATCAGTAGTTCACCTTGAGGGTGTTATAGTTTGACTACACCATTACTCGATCTCCTAGCCATTGAAACCCTGAGGTGTATGTTGGCTATAGCATGTTCATTGTAGGAACTGGATAGCATCAAGATGGAATCTATCTACCTCGGTGGTAGAGGAGCAGCCCTATGATGATCATGAGAATCAAGTCCAGAAGCCCATGGCCATGGTAGAGTGAAATAATAGAAAGAGTTTCTATTTAGGTTTTCACATTGGACTTGAATCGAATGATTGCATCATATGATAGAGACTAGGGTTTGACGAGTTCACCTTAACCCTAATCTGATCGGGGCTCAAGATAGAAGAACTTAATCACACAAGTAGCTGCACCAAGAGGTTCGCATTCAGCTCTGATGGGTTGCCACCATATACTACTAGGTGTCACTGGTGGATTTTGGGAGCAATTAGAATGATTTAGATGATCGATCATTCTAGCTGTTCGAATCAGAAGAGTTCTGATCCATCGAAAGGAGTTTCGATGATGTCAATGATAGAGATCATGATATATCCCATTACCATACAGAACTGAACCTAACTGGATCACACAAATAAGGGTTTGAATCTGGTGATCATCAATTGAACTGATCCAGTTCAATTGATCTGAATGAGATTCAATTAGGTTCAAGAAAATCGTGCTAGCACTCGATTGAACCTAACGTTCTTCTTTTACTATCATAAATAGTTGTCCTGACTGAGCCAAAGAAGTTTGTGCTCGATCAGAGGCCTTCACTTTGTCTGATTGGAGCTTGTCCAAGTCAGAAAAGGTTGTCTTATTTTGTAAGACATTACCTGCCATTTTTGGTCACCTACCATTTTTCATCCTTTGACTTTGGTCAAAAGTTGACCTTTGACTGGTCAAACGTTGACCATTGATACTTTGACTTCTGTTCATGTGTCACACACCTATTGGAGAGCTGGTGGGGGCCTGTCCCCCTACCAAAACCTAGAAAGGAGGAGGGCGCATGCCACCCTTGGCGTGTGCCCAAGTTGGAGGCGCCCAGGAGTCCCTGTTGGATAGGGACTCCATCTCCTTTTTGGATTCTGATTAGAGTTCTCCTAAGAACCAACTTTGACTGGTCTTAGGCACCCTCTAAGGAGGAATCCAGGGGACTCTATTCTCACCAATCAGATTTAGATCTAATTTCATAAAGAGTTATGATTGGTTGGGAAGAAGAGGAGTTGGATCATAGATAGTCTATAAATAAGACCCTACGCCCAACTCAAATTAAGATGTGAGAAAATCCCATGCCCCAAGGCTGCCTCTCCCCTCTTCCTCCATGCCAAACCCACCTTCTCCCTCTCCTCTACACGTTCAAAAGTGTTTTGGACCTTGGTTGATGCAATCAGGATGAGAGAAAGGCGACTAAAAGCTAGAAGGCTGTGCTGCTGCAAAGGACAACTGCTGATCTTCAAAAGGAGTTTTGAAGATCCTCCAGATCAGATCTAGATCTAATTTTTGGAGATGTGATAGAGAAGAAGAGGATCTCTAGATCCAACCTAAGTGGATATCGGTAGAGGCCAGGCACTTGCGTAGCTAGATCTAGAACCTTCCGCTGCTCATAGGATCATCATCGGATAATAGGATTACCCACTTCAAGGTAAATTAAATTTGATTTAATTTATCTAATTTTATTTTAATTATTAAAATAATAAGAATCAGATCTAAAATATTTTAGATCTAATTTAGATTAAAGAAAAATTTTTTTGAAATATATCTCTTGATCTGATCAGATCTGAACGAACCTGGTCCGAAAAATCAGAATTTTTCATCAATCAAATGGATAAAAATCATGAACCACCTAAGCAGATGAAGAAATATTATATTTCTTCCATCTATAATCCATCGACTTGTATCCAGTTACTAGATATCCCTACTAGCCATTATGAGATCGAGTCGACCACAATCCAGATGCTCCCATCCTTCTATGGGAACACCAATGAAGATCCCTATAAGCATCTAGATGACTTTTTAGAAATCTGCTCTACGATGAGGATCCAAAATTTTTCTGATGAAGCTCTTAGATTAATCTTTTTCTCTTTTTCTTTAAAAGATAAAGCCAAGTACTAGCTTGGCACGATAAGAAGACAAATTAAAACTTGGGCTGAATTGCAACATGAATTTCTTAAGAAATTTTATCCCATAGGCCGAACCAACACCATGAGGCGAGCTATCACTGGATTTGATCAGCTTCTAGGGAAACAAATTCATGAGTCATGGGAGAGACTTAAGGAACTTCTTAGAAAATACCCACATCATGGTCTAGCTAAGTGGCAAATAGTTCACACTTTTTATGAGGGTTTAGGACACCAGTATAAACATATGGTAGATGCATCATGTGGAGGTGCATTCATGAACAAAAGTAAGGATGAAGCCTATGCCTTATTTGAAATCCTGAGTGAAAACTTAATTAACCATGCTTTGTTATCTTTCTACCAAAAGCAGGCAAGGATTTATGATCCAGACTCTAGTTCTGACTTGAACCAATTAGCTCAGAAATTAGATAAAGTCGATCTTTTTGCCCAAAAATTAGAGCAATTCCTAGATCTAGGTCAACAATCTTCTGCACAATTCACATCATCTTCTAGTTATCAGGAGATTTGTTCAATCTGTGCTAGCCCAGTCCATCATATGAGTGAATGTCCCATAGCTACATAATTTTTCCAAGAACAAGTCCAGACTGCTTAAGGCTATTCTAAGCCAGTTAATGATTTTTTTTTAAATTCATATAACTCTAATTGGAGTAACCACCCTATTTTTTCTTGGATACCACAGCAGACTCAGGCTCAAACCCAAAATTTTTAAAATAGGCTCCAATACCAAAACTATGCCTATAATAGAGGTCAGCCTAGTCAGTCCACCCAGCCATTGCATTATAATCAGCCATCATATCCACCTCCTCAACAGACCAATCTAGCTGATGATAGATTTATTCAATTACAATAATTGATTCTGACTCAACAACAATCGATCTTAACTCAATAGGAATCCATTGCCAGGCTAGAAGCATAAATAGGATAATTAGCTTAGTCTAACATAAGGAGAGAATTAGGTCAATTATGGAGCCTACCGATTACAAATCCTATAAACAACTCACCTAATGTTTACCAACCATCTGGACCTAATTATCAATTCAATGTTCCACTTAAGAATTCTCAATTTGAGAATACCAAAGTAATTTCTGAACTTAGAAGTGATAGGTTTCTTAAGGACCCATACTAAAACTAGGTGAGTGAGGCTAGTACTAATGCTAGCCAAAATAAAGATTTAGAAGAAAAAGTTAGTACTAAGGCAAACCACATAGAAGAACTTGAGCCTGAAACTAGTATTGATGCTGATTTCAATTTAAATAAGATTGACAAAGAAAAGAAGAGAATAGATGATTTATCCAAAACTTATAAACCTGAAGTACTGTTCCCTTCACCCCTAAAAGCCAGTTCTTCAGGTAAAAACCAAGAGGCATATAATGAATTACCAATGGAGTTATTTAAACAAGATCATATTAATTTACCTTCAGAATTAAAGCCACCTTTAGACACCCATCCAATACTCATCGAATAGAATTTAACTCTTAACTCAAAAACTCAATTTATGAGCATTTTAGAAGATCAAATAGGAGAAATTCTTAACAAACAAGGGTCTAAGATTGGGGTCGCATCTTATATTTCTAAAATTAACAATGAATATATCAATAAAGGGATCATAAACTATCTTCCTGAGATTGGTAATCCAAAATCATCAAAATTTGTCAATCCAATATTTGATACGGGATAGGTGAGCTGCAATGAGTCTGACTGAAGATGGTAAACTTAGTGCTTGTTGGAAGGTAACCAATATTTAGTTTTTTTTTAATTTAATTTTTTTTAGTTTATTTTTTTTTAGGATATGTTGAATAAGTTGGAAGGAGAGCCCAAATCTTGAAGACACATTCTGGACCACACAAACATTCAAACAGGTGTATTCTTTCCTATTCTTTGTTATACCCTTTATTTTTGCTTCTCCATTGAGGACAATATCGATTAAGTTAGGAGGAAGAAAAATAATTTTTTTAAAATTTTTAAAAAGTCTACAAAAAAGTTAATATTTAGCATTTAGATACCCAATTATGCTTAAGAATCAAGTTAAACTAAGCATATTTTTAAAAGAAAATTGATGGATAGATCAGTGAATTTATGAGATATTGAGGAATCAAGTATTAAGAAAATTCAATAAATAGTTAAGTCTAGAACATAAATAATTTTTCTTCGAGCACTTTTGATTTTTTCTACCAACATCAAAGAAGAGTCTACTTTTTATGGGCTTGCATAGGATAACTATATATTTCTTCATATAAAAAAAATTAAAAAATAAAATAGTTTTTGGGTACTTCATACTGAGTAACTGGGCCTCTTTGCCTAAGCAAGCATTGAGTTTCGCATCAAAAGGTGAGAAGGACAAAGAAGCTCGTTGTAAAGATAGTCTTAACTCATAGCCTATTTGATTCAAGCTAGTAAGCTCGAGGAATATTTTATATCTAGTGCTCTAAAGTCAACTGATTTGGGAGTCATTGGCCCAAGACTCGCTACATGGATCAAATAGAAAGCTTAAGGAATTATGACACAAAATAGCGGTACAACATTAAAAAAAAAATATTGATTTTCCATCAAATAATCGGGTCTCGTTGCCTAAGTAAGCAATGATATTCATGTCAAAAAGTGGGCAATATGAATAAAAAAAAGATTCAATAAATGAAGGATGGAAGTGACAATACTCTTGCCTATATGAAAGTTTAGACAATTTAGAGATAAAGGTTTGAAAATTATTTAACATTAAGAGATAAAGGTTTGAAAATTATTTAATGTTAGATAATTTAGAGATAAAGGTTCAATAAAGGTTTGACAATTTAGATAATTTAGATAATTATTTTAAGAAGTCGGATTAAATTGATAAACATGATGTCTTAACGACAACATCATGCTATAAAAGCGATTGCGATGTTATCGTTAAGATATCATGTTTATTAGTTTAATCCAACTTTTTAAAATAATTAAAAATAGGTAGAAAGTAGTGAGTCGGGTCGAATCCACAGGAAAGGCAGTGTTTTGATTTGAAATCTTTGATTTTTGAAAAAGAAAAGAAAAAGATTTAGAAATGGAATTGAAGTCAAAAATTAAAAGTAGAATTTAAATCATGTGAAAAAAATAAACTTGGTACTAAGATCCACTATTTAGATCTTAGCGGCTACTTGCAATAAATTAAAGAGCAACTAAAATAAATAGCATGAATTTAAAAATGGAAGAAAATAAAATTTGCATTAATAAAAAGTTTAATTCAGATATTAAATACATAAAATTTAAAAAGAAAAAAAAGAGAATAAAAAGCAGAAGTGATCTTGATCTCAGATCAGCATCGGCATGAAGATTGTGTAGACCAGCACTTCTTTTCGACACCAGTTGCCTCAAAGCCACTATAAATCCAAAACTTGGCTTCCACCTGTACCAAGGCTTCACCTTGATCGAAGACGGATTGATTTGGAGGCCTGGGGGTCCTTAAATAGAGTTAGGAGGGCTGAAGGATTTTCTTCTAGGCAATGTGGGACTAAGAATCTTTTTTTTCATAAAAATATGAAGAAATCTAAGTAAAATTTGGATTATAAGACTGTCTGGATGAATTTTGCTCTTCTAGGTGAAGCCAGGCCATTAGATTTGCATTAAACGGCCCAAAAAATACTTAAAAACCCATTGTTAAAGCCTAATCACGGTTGGATTTGTCATGGGCCATCCGATCACGCTAGATGGAAGAGATCTGGCCATCGAATCATGTTCATATGTTTTATTCTAAGTCGGGAGCTATTCCAATCGTTCGATCATCACTAGGGAGGCATGCTACTATCGGATCACTGCTCAAAACCAAATCAAACCAGAAAAATGCCAGCACCATTGGATCCTGATTGGAATCAATCTCATCCATCGGATCACGTACGTATTGTAGTGTTGGACTGCATGGATCGGGAACATTGCAAACCGCAACCAATAATCGTGCACCATGCCTTATGAATTTACTATTTTGCCCCTATGAGCTGTGTGAGATTTGTTGTAAACCTCTTAAAGGTCTAGGTCTACCACGTGCCATGCTTCGATTGGGCGCTATTTGCTTAGCTAGCGGTCCACATCTAAATCGTAGACCAACGGGTGGCTTTTATGGTTGAGCTGGCTTGGACGATGCATCAGCTTGGCTGGCGGAGCCAGCTGAGCCATTTTTTTTTTATTTTTTTTTAAAAATTCATATCTTGTACGTTTTAGCTTCATTTTATTTCAAACTTATTTCATTGTGATAAAAAAAATTAAGCTCTTTTTAATGATAATATTATTTTATTTTTTAATTTTTATTATTTTTTAATTAAATTTTAAATTAATAAAAATATTAATTTCTTAAAATATGTATAAATTAACCATTAATTTTTAAAAATAAATATAAATTAATCATTAAATTATTATTTTTATTGATGAATTTATGATACTTATCACATCCCTCAACTTAAGTTTTGCTCATCCTCGAGTAAAGAAAGAATTTAACTTTAGATACCTTTTAACTTTAGTTTCAAATTTTATCTAGCAATTTTCAAAATGGCTATTGATGTTCAGTAAAGTATAAGTGAGGTATGTTATTGGAGTACTAATACTTGCCAATATAAAAATTAAGTGAAGAACATTAAAATCTTTTCGAACTTTTTCTAAATTATCCCTATCTTTATCTCTGAATTATCTAAACTTTCATATGGGCAAGAGTATTGTCACTTCCATCCTTCATTTATTGAACTCTCTTTTTTTTTTATTCACATTCCCCACTTTTTGAAGTGAATATCATTGCTTACTTAGGCAGTGGGACCCAATTATTCGGTGGAAAATCAATATTTTTTTTTAACGTTGTGCCGCTATTTTATGTCATAATCTCTTAAGCTTTTTATTTGATCCATGTAGCGAGTCTTGGGCTAACGACTCACAAACCAGTTGGCTTTAGGACACTAGGTATAAAATATCCCTTGGGCTTACTAGCTTGAATCAAACAAGCTACGAGTTAAGACTAGCTTTACAATGAGTTTCTTCGCCCTTCTCATCTTTTGATGCGAAACTCAATGCTTGCTTAAGCAAAGAGGCCTGGTTACTCAGTGAAAAGTACTTAGAAACTATTTTATTTTAATTTTTTTTTAATGAAGAAATTTATAGTTACCCTACACAAGCCCATAAAAAGTAGACTCTTTTTTGATGCTGGTAGAAAAAATCAGAATTACTCAAAGAAAAATTATTTATATTCTAGACTTAACTCTTTATTAGATTTTTTTAATACTTAATTCCTCAATATCTCATAAATTCTCTGATCTGTGCATCACTTTTTTTTTAAAAATATGCTTAGTTCAACTCGATTCTTAAGTATAATTGGATATCTAAATGCTAAATACTAACTTTTTTAAGGATTTTAAAATTTTAATATTTTTATTTTTTCTCCCCCAACTTAATCGACATTATCCTCAATGGAGAAAAAAAATAAAGGATGTAATAAAGAATAGAAAAGAAAACACCTAACTCAATATATTTGGTCCATCATGTCCCTTTCAAACTTTAAGCTCTCCCTCCAACTTTATTTAAGATGTCCTAAAAAGAAAATAAACTAAAAAGAATTAGATATAAGATAATTAAATATTGGGTTGCCTTTCAATAAGTGCTAAGTTTAATGTCTTCAAGCAGACATAATGCAGCTTAACTATCCTGTGTCAAAAATTGGATTGATAAATTCTAATAATTTTGGATTGTCAATCTCAGGAAGACAGCTTGGTATCCCTTTATTGATATATTCATTATTAATTTCAGGAACATAAGATGCAACCCTAATCTTAGACCCTTGTTTATTAAGAATCTCCTATTTGATCTTCTAAAATGCTCATAAATTGAGTTTTGAGTTAGGAGTTAAATTCGATGTAGTGGGTACTGAGTGGTTGTCTAAAGGTGATTTTAATTATGGAGGTAAATTAATATGATTTTGTTTAAACAACTCCACTAACACTTCATTATATGCCTCTTGGTTTTTATGAGAAGAACCAACTTCTAAGGTTGAAGGGAATAGTACTTCAGGTTTATAAGTTTCGGATAAATCATCTATTCTCTTCTTTTCTTTATCAGTCTTATTTAAATTGGATCCAGCATCAGTACTAGTTTCGGACTCAAGTTCTTCTATGTGGTTAGTCTCAGTACTAACTTTTTCTTCTATATTTTTATGTTGGCTAGCATCAGTACTAGCCTCTATCACTTGATCTTGGTATGGGTCCTTAAGAATTATATTACTTCTAAGCTCAGAGATAGCTTTGGCATTCTTTAATTGAAGATTCTTAGGTGGGATATTGAATTGATGATTTGGTCTAGGTGGTTCGTGAACATTGGGTGGGTTGTCTATAAGATTTGCAATCGATTGGTTCGGTAGTTGATCTAGTTCTCTCCTCATATTAGACTCAGCTAATTATCCTATTTGTATTTCTAGCCTGATGATAGATTGCTGTTGAGTCAAAATCAATTGTTGAAGTTGGTTAAATCTATCATCGGCTAGATTGGTCTGTTAAGAAGATGGGTATGAGGACTGATGATAATATGATGGCTGGGTGAACTGACTAGGCTGACTACTATTATAGGTATAATTTTGGTATTGGGGCTTATATTGATAGTTATGCACAGGTAAAATTTGAATCTGAGCCTGAGTATGTTGGGATATCTAAAAAAAATTGGGATGATTACTCCAATCTGGGTTATATGAATTTGAAAAAGGATCATTAACCGGTTTGGAGTAGCCTTATGAAGCTTGAATTTGTTCTTGGATGAAAGGTGCAAACTGTGTAGCTATGGGACATTTGTTCACATGATGGGCTGGGCTAGCATAGATTGAACAAATCTTTTGATAATTAGAAGATGATGTGAATTATACAAGAGATTGTTGACCTAGAATTAGGAATTGATCTAATTTCTAGATAAAAAGATCGACTTTATCTAATTTCTGGGCTATTAGGTTCAAGTTAGTCTTAGAACTAGAGTCTGGGTCATAAATCCCTGCCCGCTTTTGGTAGAAAGATAATGAAGCATGGTTGATCGAGTTTCCACTTAGGGTTTCAAATAAGGCATAGGCTACATCCTCACTCTTGTTCATGAGTGCACCTTCGCAAGATACATCTACCATATATTTATACTGGTCTCCTAAACCCTCATAAAAAGTGTGAACTATTTGCCACTTAGATATACCATGGTGTGGAAATTTTCTAAGAAGTTCCTTAAGTCTCTCTCATGACTCATGAATTTGTTCCCCTAGAAGCTGAGCAAATCCAATGATAGCTCACCTTAGGTGTTGGTTCGGCCTATGGGACAAAATTTATTAGGGAATTCATGTTGCAATTCTGCCCAAGTTTTAATTAGTCTTTCTATTGTGCCAAGCTAGTACTTGGCATTATCTTTTAAAGAAAAGGAAAATAAAATTAATCTAAGGGCTTCATCAAAAAAATTTTGGATCCTCACCGTAGAGCAGATTTCTAAAAAGTCATCTAGATGCTTATAGGGATCTTCATTGGTGTTCCCATAGAAGGATGGGAGCATCTGGATTGTGGTTAACTTGATTTCATAATGGGTAGCAGGGATATCTGGTAACTGGATACAAGTCGATGGATTATAGGTGGAAGAAATAAAATATTCCTTTATCTACTTAGGTGGTTCATGATTTTCAGCCATTTGATTATCTGGTTTAATATGAATCAGTAATCAATTTTAAGGTTGGGTTCAACTAAATCAGAAAAAATGATCTCCTACCATGCATATATTAGTGCAACCCAATTGTGTGGTTCAAAAAAAATAATTTTTTAATCTTTTTTAATTTTTTTATAATTTTATAATTATTATTTTTTAATTTTATTATTATTATTATTATTTTATTTTTTTAATTTTTTAAGATTTTTTAATTTTTTATTATTATTTTATTATTTTAAAATTTTATTATTATTTTATTTTTAAATTTTTTTAATTTTTTTAGAATTTTTATTATTATTTATTATTATTTTATAATTTTTTATTATTTTATTTTTATTTTATTTTATTTTATTTTTTAGGAGAAAAGAAGAAAGAAAGAAGAGTTCTAAAGAGGAGGTCCTAAGGAGTCCTAGAGCTAAGAAGAAAGAGAAGAATTAGTTTTAATTAGATTTAATATTGGTTAGCAATCAAGTTAGGCAAACAATCCTGATTAAGGATTATCCTAGATCTAGACAGATCCTAACTGTCAAAGTTATCTTTAAGCCATTCAGGTAAAAGATCAGTCACTCAACTAGCCAGATAAGTGTAAGGTCGATGGAAGTCCCTCCATTGCTTGCCTTAGACACCAATTATGCTTGGTCAGGTAAGCTAACAGAACTAATTATATAACCATCTTGCTTCAGGCCCAGTCATCCTATAAACCACTTGCCTAGACACCAGTCAAATTAACTAATCCTAATTTTGTTCAACTCTTAGGATTTCTTGTCCTATTGAGCTCGAGTTCCTAGGATTGATATCTAATTGATTTTAAAAATTAAAGGCTTAGGTCAATGCATGATGCTAGTTGGTTGTTTATAGGCCAAGAAAGGGTGATCAAATCCCCACCTTATCTTATTTAATGGGTTGTGCTCTTAATTTGATTTAATATAAATATGCATAATTAGTTTTAAACAAGGGGTTCTATACAACTAAACTAGATGCATGAAACTTAATTAAACTTGATAGCTTACCTTGTCTCCAGTGATCACCAAAAAGAAAATAAAAATAAAACTAATATGATGTATGCTCTAAGCAATTAGGGTTTCTAATCTTATCATGAAGCTTTTAGTTAGGTTTAAGTAGGTATTTTTTAAATTAATTTAAAAATAAAATAAATAAAAAAATAAAAAGAAAAGAAGATTAGGGTTAGGATTGGTCTCACCAAGCAAAATTAGAAGAATTGCTTTCCTTAATTTTTTTCTTCTTGTATCTCTTTTTTTACAAAATAAATAAATAAAAGTTAATAAGCAATATTTATAAAATAAAAAAAGAAATTAAAAATTATTATAATTTTATTTATAAAAAAATCAAAGAAATAAAAATTTAATGCTCGTTCCAATTCTCCAACAATGGTGCCAAAAACTTGAAGCATTGCAAGAAATATTTTCAATTTATTTAAAGAAATCAAAATCAAAAATCAAAAATTTTTTTCGGCAACAACATCAAAAACTTGATAAGAGTGCGATATTATCGTTAAGACATCATATTTATCAGTTTAATCCGACTTCTTAAAATAATTAAAAATAGGTAGAAAGTAGTGAGTCGAATCGAATTCATCGGGAAGGCAGTACTTTGATTTGAAATCTTTGATTTTTGAAAAAGAAAAGAAAAGGATTTGGAAATGAAATTGAAGTCAGAAATTAAAAGCAGAGTTTAAATCATGTGGAAAAAATAAACTTGGTACTAGGATCCACTATTTAGATCTTAGTGGCTACTTGCAATAAATTAAAGAGCAATTAAAATAAATAGCATAAATTTAAAAGTCGAAGAAAATAAAATTTGCATTAATAAAAAGTTTAATTCAAAAATTAAATACATAAAATTTAAAAAGAAAAGAAAAAAATAAAAAGCAAAAGTGATCTTGATCTCGGATCGGCATCGACATGAAGATGGCATTGACTAGCTCTTCTTCTTGGCACCAATTGCCTCAAAGCCATCATAAACCCAAAGCTTGGCTTCCAGCTATACCAAGGCTTCATCTTGATCGAAGATGGATTGATTTGGAGGTCGAAGGGTCCTTAAATAGAGTTAGGAGGGCTGGAGGATTTTCTTCTAGGCAATGTGGGACTAAGAATCTTTTTTCTCATGAAAATATGAAAAAATCATAGTGAATTCAGATTAAAAGACTATCTGGATGAATTTTGCTCTTCTAGGTGAAGCCTGGCCGTCAGATTTGCATCAAACGGCCCAAAAAATACTTAAAAACCCATTGTTAAAGCCTAATCACGGTCGGATTTGTCGTGGGCCATTCGATCGCATCGAATGGAAGAGATCTAGCCGTCGGATCATGTTTGGATGTTTTATTCTAAGTGGGGAGCTATTCCTGTCGTTCAATCATCACCAGGGAGGCGCACTACCATCGGATCGCTGCTCAAAACCAAATCAAACCCGAAAAGTGCCAGCACCATTGGATCCTGATCGAAATCAATCTCATCCGTCGAATCATGCACGTACTGCAGTGCTAGACCACATGGACCAGGAACATTACAGAATGCGACCAATAATCGCACGCCATGCCTTATGAATTTACCATTTTGCCCCATGAGCCACGTGAGATTTGTTGTAAACCTCTTAAAGGTCTAGGTCTACCAAGTAGCATGCTCCGATTGGTCGCTATTTGCTGAGCTGGTGGTCCATGCCTGGATCATAGACTAGTGGATGGCTTCTGCGGCTGAGCCGGCTTGGATGGCGCATTGGCTTGGCTGGCGGAACCAGCAAAGCCATTTTTTCTTTTTTTATTTTTATTTTTTTTAAAAAAATTTATATCTTGTACATTTTAGCTTCATTTTGCTTCAAACTTATTTCATTGTGATAAAAAAATTAAGCTCTTTTCACTGATAATAATATTTTATTTTTTAATTTTTATTATTTTTTAACTAATTTTTAAATTAATAAAAATATCAACTTCTCAAAAATATGTATAAATTAACCATTAATTCTTAAAAATAAATATAAATCAATTATTAAATTATTATTTTAATTAATTTATGCTTTTAGAATTAACCTCTTAGCCCAGTCAAAATAATTAGTCTAAAATTGATCCAAATCAGACATAGTGCTTCTAATGTTAGAAGCACGGTCATAGGAAGAAGAATTATCTTGCTTTTCTTGATCATAACATGCTGAACAAGAGAAAGGAGCAAGAGTTGCTCATCATGGATGTTATATGATAACATCTTAAAATTTTTTTATATGTTATTCTACTACTTGGGTATTAGATACCGATGGTCTTATGCAATTTGTTGCAAGAATTTTAGGTAAGTGGAATGTTTGAAAATGATGAGAAATATCTGAATGTTGGGGATGGAAGTCTTGCTTCAATCCTAGCCTTAGGAATTGTCAAGCTTATTTTCAAAAGATGTCGTTTTGAGTGATTGTTGCTATTGTCCATTGTTTATGATAAATGTGATCTCTATTGGCTTTTTGATTAGAGATGATCATCATTTATCAATAAAAAAGATTGTTATGATATTATTATAAATAATGTTATAATAATACATGGATAATAAAAAAATAATATTTAACATTTACACATTCTGTTTAGTGTAATGTACACACCCAAGTTAGATTATGTCATGAATGTCTATCTTTGGCATTATAGGTTTAGTCATCTTGACGAAAATAGGATAAACGGGTTAACTTGAGAGAGAAACCTCGACATCAATGATTGAGAATCATTGATAGCCTGTGAGTCTTGTCTTCTTGAGAAGATGACAAAGTCATCTTTTACTATAAAAGGTGAAGGAGCTGATAAAGTTCTAAGTCTCATACATAGTGATGTATGTGGACCTATGAACTTAAGTGCCAAAGGAAGATATTAATATTTCATTACAGATGACCTATCTAGATATGGGTGCATCTGGCCTGAATCATTTGAAATATTCAAATAATTCAATAGTAAAATAGAAAAACAAATTGGATAAGATATTTGTTGATGCAAAATCTAATCATCATCGAAGGAGCACTGGAGTCGGAGAAGATGAGGTCGCCGTTGGTGACCTGCAAAACAAGTCTCGTCTAGAACCTGGATGGGTGGCTCTGGCAAGACCCTTCGATGATCAAGTCAGCTCTTTCGGCCAATAGGAATGAAGTGCTCAGTAGAAAAAGTTGCAGAGTATCGAGAAGGAGAAGAGAGCCTAGAGAAAACGTATCTGGAGGGTCTCTTTTGTAAATGGAGCTTGTAACAAACTGATAGTGACAGCCATAACCATTCGGTAGTGGGCTGCTTGGGGCCACGTGGAGTTTGTTATAGAGGATAGTGTCTGTTGTCATGACGTGCCAGTTCATTGAGATTTAATAGTCGAAGTTTGGAGGAGTAGGCATCAGTTAGCGTCGAATCTTTAAGTTACATCAATACCAAGGAAGCTCGAACTCCTCTTAAGCGGTCTATGGGTAAGTTGATTTGTGCCGTGTGGAGTCGGGTTCATGTGGAGACCTTCCTGGGCGACTGCGAGAAGTTCGACTAGGAGGAGTTCAGCTACTGGAGGAGTTTGGAAGGAGTTTAGCTGTTGGAGGAGTTTGGGAGGAATTCGACTGCTGGAGGAGTCCGGAAGGAGTTCGGCTATTGAAGGTGTCCGAAAGGAATTCAGCTGTTGGAGGAGTTCGAAAGAAATTCGACTACTGGAGGAGTCCAGAAGGAGTTCCATTGCTGGAGGAGTCTGGAAGAAATTTGACTATTGGAGGAGTCCGTAAGGAGTCCAAAAAGAGTTTGAAAGGAATTCACGATTGAAGCTCTCCTGCGATCATGAGTTACATCTGACCGAGCACCAAATCGAACTTCGACGAGAGCGAGGTTTACCCCCAACAATAGTCCCCCACTTTCGAATTCGAAGGAAGGAAGTAAAAAGACGACTGCCAAAGTTCATTCTCGGGCTCCCGCCTTGATGGGATGAGATATTTCGGTGTTTACTACGCTGGCACCAAAACTTTTTTAAATCTGAAATGAGTTCGAAAAGATGGCCCTTCATTTCTCCCACCGAAACTCTGCCCCAGGTATGGTGCCATAAAGATTGCACCTACAGCTGCCTCTCTGTCATGATGAGTGGGACACGCGACGCACGCTGACCGATCGAAGTTGATCCATGATCATAACTACCTTGGATTACTTCTAGCTATTTAAGAGCTTCTCCCTTCGCCTGGAAGTCATTCCTGCCCGAGTCATCTCCTTCCTTCAGCCCCCATCTGTCTTCTTCCCAAGGGTCTTAACCTTCTCCCTCATCTTTTTGAGCTCTGGACACCCTTTTGATTGGTCCTCATCGCATCCATCATCCTTTCATTCTCCCCAGACAGCCTAGGTTAGTTTCCTAACCCTTCTCTTAGGTTATTCATGCTTTTCATTTCTGGCTTCTTGCTTCCCTGATTTTTTAGTGGCGACCTTTGCCCTGTATTTTTTCTTTTTCTTTTTTTTGAAGGTTCTCTTGGGGTTTAATTTCGATCCGAATGTCTTCCGAAACCTCCCACTTCATCGGTTCATGAGGCTCGTCTGGACCGACCTTCTTTGGCCCTACACCCCTGGCCGAGGTAGAACCCAGGAATATGTCCCGCTCGTCTTTCGCTTCAGACACCATCCTATCTATTTTTACCTTGGACAAACTTTCTCTGATTCGAATCCAATATGGAATCCCTCTAGAATACGACCTTGAACTCCCTAGCTCTAACGATCGAGTCAGCTCCCCTCCGTCCGATCGGTTTTGTTTGTACTTTGAAACTTTGCATGCCGGGCTTAGGTTCTCACTGCCCCCTTTTATAGTCATCCCCTTCTAATTTTTAGACATCTCCTTTGTATCTATCATATTGAACTTCTTTTGGTTCATCATAGGTTTCCTCTCCTTCTATCGATTGGTCAAAGTCCAGTTGACAATTTTGCTTTTTAGAAATTTCTACACCTTCAAGCGCCATCCTTCTATGAAGGATTGGTGGTACTTTTTTTCCCCAAGTCGGTAAGAAGGGGTTAATGAAAGGTGCCCCTTCTTCCATTCATAACTGAAAGAAAAGGTTCTTTTTTGTACATTGCCTGACCCTGCCATTAGGCCTTCCTCCATGGGGTTATATTAGAGAGTTAGTTCGCCGAGCTCCTAACTTAGATGGAGTCGATCTTGATTCCTTCAATAAACTTAAGACATACTGAGCTCCTCTTCTTCCTGACCTTCTAAAGGAATAGACCTTGTTCAACCTGGATCTGAGTCCCCACAATCCCACTGGTATATCTTTTGATTTTTGAATCCACACAATTTTGCGTACGTGTATTGCTACTGACCACGCTTCTTTTTCTATTACAGAAATGGACACACAAACTGCTGAGATGCTTACCAACGGGCTCTATACCAGGAAGAGGAAAGGAAAGGTGCCAAGCGATGGCTCAAAGAGGGTGAAGGTCGGTGCTTCCAGCTTCGAAGTACCTGCCTCCATTATCGCTACGTCCGAGGTCATCGCTGGCATCGAGACTGCCCTAACTATCGAGGTCGACACCGCTGGTGTGGACTTGGTGCCTTCCATGCCCTCAGGTCCTTCCAGCGGGGATCGAACTTTGGAACTTCCTACCAAGGAAGAGATAGGGGAAGGAAGAAAAAGAAGAAAGCCATTACCAAGATGTCCCACAAGGCTCCCCTAGGCAGATCGGATGGCGACGACGACAAATGAGGAGAGGATCCCTTCGACAATTCGGAGATTGTCCGAGATCTTACCAACCAGTTTACCATGCCCGAGGTGGTGGACCAAATGGCCGACCTGGACCCACAACAGCTCGTCTGGGGTTCTCTCAGAACCATCCTCAAGGTGATTGCTCCGTTGCTCGACTCTTTCTCTTCTCTTCTGCTCTTTTGTTCTTTTTCTTTTTTTAACACCAATCGTTTATTGCAGTTGGGTCACTAGATGCTTACCTACATCAAGAGGGTGCATCGTCAGGAGGTGGAGGCACAGAAGGTCCAGGAGGACCTTCGAGTCGAGACCCACCATCTTCAAGAGAGGGTCGACGAGGTCGAGCACCTTATCAAGGAGAAGGCGGCAGACATCGAAAGTCTCTAAGGCACGCTTCGCAAAGAGGAGTTCATCTCGGCTGGACTAGAGGCCGCACTGGCCTTGGAGGAGGAAAGGAGAAAGGAAGTCGAGAATAGGATCGCTGAACTAGAGACCCAAATGGTGAAGTCGATCTTGGAGGCGATGACCCGGGCCATGGAAGAGTTCAAGACCTCTTCCGAGATAAGAAACTTGAACGTCGAGTTCGGTCAGGTGGCATTTATCAAGAGTTTCAAGCTCTATGAAGGCAGGATGGTCTGGAGGTTCCCCAAGCTCAACCTTAGCTTTTTGGAAGAGGAGGAAGACGACGTAGATGTGGGACCATCCAATGCCGTAGTCGATCCTTCCTTCGATAAGCTCGCTTTTGATCCGTTTGAACCTATCATAGAGGCGCCCGAACCAGTTCAGAAACCCGAGGTGGCCGAGAGCAATCCGGCTCCACCCCCCGTCGCCCCTTCGAAGATTGAAAGCCTCGAGTAGTTGTACATTTTTGTTTTTCTCCCCTTCTTGCCTTGTAGTCAAAAGTTTTGATTAAATGAAAATAAACTTTTTCTATACTTTTGAGCACTTTTCATACCTCAAATACAGTCTCCTGCCAATGCTGATCCACTGCTTCAGAGGGTTTCGATAAAGTCTTTGATAAAGAGCCTGAGGAAGAAAGTTCATCTTTTGAAGAAGTTAAAAAAGATGGAGGATGACCTTCGAGCCTCGCGAAAGAATGCTTCTAAGGCAATCAAAGAGGTCACTCGCCTTTATAGCTTGCACATGAAGGATGCGGTGAGCTTCAATATCCGAAAGGATAGCTTTAAGAAGGAGATCACTGAACTCAAGAGAAATGCCAGAGATAAGTCCTTGGCACTGATGGCGAAGATCAACTCTTTTGAAGCTGACATGAAGAATGCCGAGGAAAAAATCTATCTCCTAGAAGGGAGCTCGCCGTGGTGCACCAATAAGACTCGATATGATTGGGACTGGTCGAAAAGGTTCTCCCAACTTCGAAAGTAGCTGCAAGATATTGAGGACTGGTATAATAGCTACCGAGTGACCTGGGTAGGGAAGATATCCAGGCTTGAAGGCGAGCTCAAGGCTACCAGATATGAGGCAGCTCATCTTCGAAAGTGACTGCACAATAGTCGGGGAGCCAGCGCAAGCGGTGAGTCAGAGGAGATTGCCTTCTTAAAGAAGACCATTGGTGAGCTTTCAAAGATGGTTGGGATGGAGAAGGCCGAGGTTAAATGGCTAAAGCTTCAGTTCACCCGTGAACATCGGGCTATCGAGGATGCAGAGGCCAAGTCTGAAGTTTTGAGGAGACAGCGACGAGAGCTTGAGGGTAAGTTTTAGCTCGCCAATAGAATTTACGTAGAGGATCTTTACAAGAAGGAGCTTGAGGAGGAGATCTTTAGGCTAAAGCAGGCCTTGGTGATAGCCGGGGTCGGTAGCCCGAAGTCCAAGGAGTTCGGTTCATCTTAGAGCATTGGTTCTTTTCTCTTCCTCTTTTCTTTCTTTTAGTGTAATCGATCTTGTCGGCCTATGTTTTGCTTGTAATGAACTTATTTTTGTAATAAAATAATACATTTCTCATTATTTTCATTTTGCATGAATTCGAGGCTTATTTGTGGCCTTATCTTTTTTACCTCATTTTTCTCTATGTTGCCTTCTCATGAAATGCTTGTTGTGGATGCTGAACTAGGATCTCTTCTGCAAACTAGGATAAGGTTTTGCCTTTCATATTTGACATAGTCAGGTTATCATGGAAAAACATGTGTAAGGATTCTCCGTCGAGCTTCTTTCCCTCATCTTTGGTCAACGAGATTCTGACTTTTGCTCATGTTAGGATGAGGCTTTCCTTCTGTTCCTAACATGACTTATGGGGGCACGTTAGGGTCATCAGTAGGGTCTCTCCCCCATCTTGTCTTAGTTTAACAAGGCCTTCGACTTTGCTCATGTTAGGATGAGGTTCTCCTCCTATTTCTAATGGACTGTAGGGGCACATTAGGGTCGTTGATAGGGCCTCTCCCCTCATCCCATCTTAATTTAACGAGATCTTCGACTTTGCTCATGTTAGGATGAGGTTCTCCTCCTATTCCTAACGGATTGTAGGGGCACATTAGGACCGTTGATAGGACCTCTCCCCTCGTTCCGTCTTAATTTAATGAGGCCTTCGACTTTGCTAACGGTTTGTAGGGACACATTAGGGCCATTGATAGGGCCTCTCCACTTGTCCCATCTTAATTTAATAAGGCCTTCAACTTTGCTCATATTAGGATGAGGTTCTTCTCCTATTCCCAATGGATTGTAGGGGCACGTTAGGGCCGTTGGTAGGGCCTCTTGCCTCATCTCGTCTTAGTTCAACGAGGCCTTCGACTTTGCTCACGTTAGGACGAGGTTCTCCTCTTATTCCTAATGGGCTATAAGGGCATGTTAGGACCATTGGTAGGGCCTCTCCCCTCATCTCATCTTAGTTCAACAAGGCCTTCGACTTTGCTCGCATTAAGATGAGGTTCTCCTATTCCTAACGGGCTACTTTAGGTTGATTCTCAAGTTTTCTGAATTCTAAGGCCGCAGGAGAGTTGTTCCTCCAAGCTCCTTCAGGTAATAAGTTTTGGGCTAGATAATCTCATCTATTTCATACGGACCTTCTCAATTTGGAGTGAGCTTTCCTTGATTCTGAGGCTGTGAGATAGCCGCTCGCTGAAGTACCAAGTCCCTCACTTTGAATATCTTAACTTGGACTTTTGAATTGTAGTAGCGAGCTACTTGTTGCTTATAGGCTGCCATCTAAACTTGGGCTTTCTCCCATTTTTCTTCTAACAAGTCAAGGTTAGCCCTAAGGTCCGGTGAGTTTTGGTGCTCATTGAATGCTATGACTGGTGCTGACGGAAGTTTAAGTTCTATTGGGAAGACCGTTTCTGTTCTAAAAGCCAAGGCAAATGGGGTCCTCCAGTTGGTAAGCTTTAGGTAGTTCGGTATGCCCAGAGCACATGATAGAGTTCATCTACCCAAGTCTCCTTCGCTCTTTCAAGTCTTGCTTTGATACCTTACAGCAAGGTTCTGTTTATTACTTCGACTTCTCCATTTGCTTGTGGGTGGGCGACTGATGTAAAATAATGGAAGATGTTCAGATCTTCTTAGAATTTGACAAATCTTGCCTAGGCAAACTGCCGCCCATTATCAGTTATGAGAGTTTGGAGCAGACCAAACCGATAGATGATTGACTTCCAAACGAAGTCCTACACCTTGGCTTCAATAATTTTTGCCAATGGTTCAGCCTCGACCCATTTGGTGAAGTAGTCGATTGCAACTAGGAGAAACTTCCATTGTCCGAATGCCATTGGAAAGGGGCTAAGTATATCCATTCCCCACTACGCGAATGGCCATGGTGCACTTAGTGGAGTAAGTTCGAAGGTTAGCTGTCTTTGTATGTTTGCATTTCTCTGACAGCGATCACATTTTCTGACATACTCTATGGAATCATGGTACAATGTCGGCCAATAGTACCCCTATCGAAGTAGTCCTTGTGACAAGGATTTGGCTCCAAGATGACTTCCGTAAATTTCTTCATGCACTTTCCATAATGCGAAGTCGGCCTCTGAAGGTCGGAGACATCTCAAGAGCGATAGAGAATACGACCTTTTATACAGCTTGCCATCATATAAAACATACCGAAAAGCCTGATTTTTGAGTTCCTAAGCTTCTTTCGGATCATGAGGGAGAGCTCCATCCTTGAGGTAGGCAACTAGCATGTTGATCTAGCTCAGTTCGCACTCAACTTGCATAACAGACTGTGACTCCTCTGAGCTTGGGCACTTTAGGATTTCAAAAAATATTTTTTTGAGTAGTTCGACAGGGGCTGAAGTGGCCAATTTAGAGAGAAGGTCTGCTCTTATATTCTCAGCCCTCAGAATCTGTTGAATACTAAAACCATTGAAGGTCAGAGTCAAGTTTTTCACTTTCTCAAGGTATCTTATCTTTCTTTCCTTCCAAGCTTCATAACTATCACTGACTTATCCAACCATCAGTTGGAAATCACTGTAGACTTGGAGCTGGTCTGCTTCTATTTTTTTTAATATTTTTAATCCAGTGATCAAAGCTTCATATTCGATCTCATTATTAATTAATGAGAATTCAAAGTGTAATGCATATTCAGCGATGACACCTTCTGGGTTAACCAAGATCAACCCTGCGCCCGCTCTAGAAGCATTGGATGAGCCGTCCACACATAGGGCCTAAAAACCTTCAGGGAGGTCGGCCCTCTCTTTAGGGGAGCCCAAAACACTGGTTTCATCCTGTTCAAGCTCAGCTTCATCTGGGATGGTGCATTCCACTACAAAATCTACTAATATTTGGACTTTGATCGACGATCAAGATCGATAGTTGATGTTAAATTCTGTATGCTTGATCGCCCATTTTGCAATCCTTCTAGAGGCATCCATTCGATGAAGGACTACCTTAATTGGCTGATCCGTGAGAAGCATTATGGAGTGCCCCTAAAAGTAAGGTCAGAGTCTCCTGGCAGTAATTAGAAGAACGTAAGTTGATTTTTCTAATTTAGACTATCTTGTCTCTATATCCCTTAGGACCCGACTTATGTAGTAGACCGATCGCTGCACTTTCATTTTCTCCTTGACCAAGACTGCTGCTAGGGCTACCAAGAAGACTGCTAGGTACAAGAACAATTCTTCTTTAGGCTCAGACTTTGCCAGTAATGGGGGTGAGCCGAGGTAGTTTTTAAGCTTCTCAAATGCCTGTTGGCATTCCATCATCCAGCAGAAGTTCTTTGGCTGCTTGAGAGCTTGAAAGAAGGGTATGCATCGCTCGACTAATCTCGAGATAAATCAATTTAGGAATGCCACTTTTTTAGTCTGGTGCTGAACTTCTTTAATTATTTTTAGAGCAGTCATCTCCTGAATAGCTCAAATTTTCTTTGGATTTGCTTCAATCCCGTGTCTCCACATCATGAATCCCAAAAACTTTCTTGAGGTCACTCTGAAGGTGCACTTGGTCGGATTCAGCTTCATCTTATACTTCTTAAGTGCATTAAAGATTTCTTCAAGATCGACTATGTGGTTCATTGAAGATTGACTTTTGATGAGCATATCATTCACATACACCTCCATATTGCGGCCGATCTGCTCCTCGAAGATTTTATTGATCAGGTGCTGGTACGTTGCCCCTGGATTTTTTAGTCCAAAAGGCATAATCTTGTAACAGTAAAGACCATGGTCAGTAACAAAAGCAGTTTTCTCCTCATCCTCTGGTGCCATTTGAATTTGGTTATAGCCAAAAAAGACATCCATAAAGATAAGGAGCTCATGGCCCGAGGTTGCATCCACCAATTGATCAATCCTAGGTAGGGGGTAGCTATCTTTTGGACAGACTTTGTTCAGCTTTTTAAAGTCTATACACATCCTCCACTTATCATTTTCCTTTTTGACGAGCACCATATTTGAGACCCAGCTCAAGTAGTTAATTTTTTAGATGAATCCAGTCTTGAGGAGCTTGTCGACTTCTTCCACAATTGCTTTCTATCTTTTTAGAGCATGGCTGTGCATCTTCTTTTTTACCGACCAACACTTGGGATCAGCAGCCAGTCGATGTTCCATAACTTTGGCATCGATCCTCGGCATATCCATTGGGACCCAGGCGAAGACATTCGTGTTCTTCCGAAGGAAGGTGATGAGTTATTCTCGAACCTCATCCCTCAAGTTGGAGCCGATCTACATAGTGTGCTCTGCATTCCCATCATCCAAGGACACAACTACAAGGTCTTCAATAGGCCTGCCCCGCTCCTCCATAAGATTGTCGTGAACATCTAGCCCATCAACAGGGCAAAGATTGGGCTGGGTGTTTTTCTGTAGGGCAATGGAGTAACAATGCCTTACTAAGGCCTGGTCTCCCCTAATCTCTCCAATTCCACAGCTCATTGGGAACTTCACCTTTAAGTAATAGGTTGATACCATAGCTCGGAGTGCATTCAAACCAGATCGGCCAAGAATAGCACTGTAAGTAGATGGTGTTAGATATATGTGCCCTAGAAGCCAGAATTGGCTGACACTTGTAATACACTTCTAGGGGCAAAATTGTAATTTTGACTATAATTAATGAAATGGGTTATTTTCTATCACACATGTGTATTTAGTGTCTGTGATACATCCTTTGAGTTAATGGTAATGATAATTCATATTTTCAAGAGTTGAAAATTTAAGACATGAATAATCATTATTAACTCATAAACAGCTCCCGACCATAGGATCATCACGAGGATGGTGATTGATCCGGAAGGTTGGTGTACGATCGCTTCTCTTTAGTAGATGAGTCTTGAGTCTACGGTGTGGAGACACCGGAGCGAGAGTACAGGTACTCGTTAGAGAATGAGGGCACTGAGCATGACCACCTCGAGTAGTCATTAGGAAGTCTACCTTCTCGTCAATGACTGACTCGATGCTGCAGTAGTGTGTCTGGTTCTTTGACCTGAGATGCATCGGCAGTTCACCTTGAGGGTGTTATAGTTTGACTACACCATTACTCGGTCTCCTAGCCATATGGAACCCTGAGGTGTATGTTGGCTGTGACATGTTCATTGTAGGAACTGGATTGCATCAAGATGGGATCTATCTACCTCGGTGGTAGAGGAGTAGCCCTATGATGATCATGAGAATCAAGTCCTGAAGCCCATGGCCATGGTAGAGTGAAATAATAGAAAGAGTTTCTATTTAGATTTTCACATTGGACTCGAATCGAATGATTACATCATATGACAGAGACTAGGGTTTGACGAGTTCACCTTAACCCTAATCTGATCGGGGCTCAAGATAGAAGAACTTAATCACACAGGTAGCTGCACCAAGAGGTTCGCATTCAGCTCTGATGGATTGCCACCATATACTGCTAGGTGTCACTGGTGGATTTTGGGAGCAATTAGAATGATTTAGATGATCGATCATTCTAGCTGTTCGAATCAGAAGAGTTCTGATCCATCGAAAGGAGTTTCGATGATGTCTATGATAGAGATCATGACATATCCCATTACGATACAGAACTGAACCTAACTGGGTCACACAAACAAGGGTTTGAATCTGGTGATCATCAATTGAACTCATCTAGTTCAATTGATCTGAATGAGATTCAATTAGGTTCAACGAAATCGTGCTAGCACTCGATTGAACCTAACGTTCTTCTTTTACTATCATAAATAAAGTTGTCCTGACTGAGCCAAAGGAGTTTGTGCTCAATCAGAGGCCTTCATATGGTCTGACTGGAGGTTGTCCAAGTCAGAATAGGTTGTCTTATTTGTAGGACATTACCTGCCATTTTTGGTCACCTGCCATTTCTTGTTCTTTGACTTTGGTCAAAAGTCTACCTTTGACTGGTCAAACATTGACCATTCACCCTTTGACTTTTGACCACATGTCATGCACCTATTGGAGAGCTGGTGGGGGCCTGTCCCCCTGCCAGAACCTGGCAAGGAGAAGGGCGCACGCCAAGGGTGGCGTGAGCCCAAGTAGGAGGCGCCTAGGAGTCCTTGTTGGACAAGGACTCCACCTCCCTTTTGGATTCCAATCAGAGTTCTACTAAGAATCCAGTTTGACTGGTCTTAGGCGCCCTCTAAGGAGGAATCCAGGGGTCTCTATTCCAACCAATCAGATTTAGATCTGATTTCACAAAGGGTTGTGATTGGTTGAGAGGAAGAGGAGTTGGATCACAAGAGGTCTATAAATAAGACCCTGCGCCCAACCCTAATTAAAATGAGATTTCCCACGCCCCAAGGCTGCCTCTCCCCTCCTTCTCCATGTCATAGTCTTTCTCCCCTTGCTCTCCACGTCCAAAAGTGTTTGGATTTATTTGGTGCGATTCCGATCAAAAG
>QRFJ01003206.1:0-26364 GCA_006176705.1 Cocos nucifera
AATAATATCCTTATCGATGATTCTGTCAGGTATGGCAGATGTTATCTTATGGAGTACCAAGTTTGAAGCTTTTTGAAAAGTTTCCAAAGCAATTCAGACAAATTGAGAGAATAATAAATAACATCATTAGGTTTCTTCGATCAACGAGGAGGTGAATACCTTAGCGAGAAATTCCTAGACTATCTCAACAGATAATGGATAGTTCTCTCAATGCACACTCTCCAACTTAGACACCTCAAACTCAATGCGGTTTCAAGAATGAAAACGAGACTCTATTGGATATGTCCGATCCTATGATGAGCTTCACAGACCTTCCTCATTTTTTTTGGGACGTCATTTGTTAACTTCAATTTATCTACTAGAATAGGGAATTTCCTCTAAAAGACCCGTTCCACCATCACCGTATGCAGAATGTTGGCATGGAAAAGATAACCAGTCTGAGTTCATCTTAACGAATTTGAGGTATGCCGGCTCATGTCAAAGACCAACACAACGAGACAAAGTTAGAAATTCTACGGTCCTCCAGAGCTTATAATTCATAGGATATCCTAAAGATTCATGTAGAGTAACTATTTCTTACATTCAACATGACCACAATGTTGTTTAGAGGTCGACATGCCATTCTTTCTCTGAAAAATAGTTCTCATTTCAAGATAGCTGGCATTTGGAAGCAATTAAGCTTGATAGAAAAGTCTCCTACAGCTTAAATGGAGCTACAGACCAATTGAACAAATCAGATTTGACCAGCCAATAGCGACCACCACCACCTCCACCATCTCGTAGATCGGAAAGAGAGTTCCCATCTCCCTGAAAGATATTAGGTATATATTTCAGAGGAAAGTAGAGAAATATTCCTTGTATGTAATGTCCTCACTGGTCCGATGATCCAAAATCTACAACCAGGTAAGACCACTAGTAATCACTCTAAAACATGTCTAGAGGCAATGCAGTTCAGCAAATTGAGCTCGATGCACTCAAACCAGCTATCTGTAATCCCGACCATTTGTAGATCCCGATATAGTACTATTGAGTCTGTAAATGGAATCCTTCCAAGAGAACAATTGGTGCACCGATGAATGTGATTTTAACCATAGACTATCAGTGCAAAAGGTCTGATTAGTCAACGCGAAGCATTGAACTATCAGATTCCTTTTTCATGGCTATGCTAAAATCCATCCGCATGATTGCTTCCTTGCCCACCCTATTTCTTATTATTATAAATATTAGCAAATAGACGTGAAAACGATGTTCTTAAATGATCTTGAGAGAAAGATATTATTATGGAAACGGCTTGCTATTTTCACATCCAGTGATACTATATAAAGTTTCAAGCTGTCAAAATCCATATATGGACTTAAGACAAAGCATTTCGGAGTGAACACTCTGTTGCAATGTTTGATCAAAATTTTGGTTTCATTAAAAATGAAGAAAATCGGCATTCAAAACGTCAGTGGGAACGCCTGTGTCTTCCTCGTATTGTATAACTGGATGAATCCTCCTTATTGGGGAATATACCCATGTCCCTCCGCACACAGATAATAAATTATGTTGTCCAAGAATTCTCCATAGAAAGACCAGAGTGAAGCCGGAGTGCGCTTTTTCTAGAGAATTAGAAGTCTTAGGATAGACCGGAATAGGATGCTAGGACTTTCACAGAAGATGTACATAGAGACAGTCTACTACATGAGGTTTAGGTTATGAAAACTCTAAAAGATGATTAATCCTTCAATATATGATATTCATCTTTCCAAAGAATGATGTGCCCTAGCACACCTGAGGAAAAAGAAATCTGCATGCAGATCTCTTATGCTTCTACAATCGGCCACCACCTCATGTGGCCATCTATTGTACACGCTGATATAGCCCATGCTGTGAGTGTCACAAGCATATATCAGTCAAATCCAGATGAAGGAAATGTGATAAATTCTTGTGAAATGTATCCTAATTACTTAAGAAGAACTAAGATATTGATGTATCTTTTTGTAATGGATAACTCCAATCCTGGCGAAACATGACTCGATTTTATGTCTGATGTGAGATTGATCAAAGTCGACATTGGAGTTGTTTGTGTGCAATCGCGTGGTGCTATCAGCTGAAAGGAGTTCAGCAATGAGTATTGTAGCAATTCAACCATGAAGCAGATATATATCGTGCTCAAAGGTCTGGGAAGAAGCATTTCTTGTAAAAATTGTTGCTGAGAAATTGATTAATGCTCAGAATGCATTCCTTTGTACTGTGTAATAAATGTGCAATAGCCTTGCAAGCGAGCCGAGGTCTACACCAGAAAAAATATTCAAGCACATTGAGCGAGTGATTTATTTTTTACCACCTCATCCTGTCGGATACCTCGAGAAAGTTTTACGTCGAGGTTCAAAGAGAGTGACATCCCAGACAAAGTGCAGACAGCTTAACATAAAGCCGTTGCGGCATATTGAACATCGAGAGACCCATTTGGAAGTGGGACTTAACTCTATATGCAATTGGCTTTAGACAAGTGGAAATTGTTAGATATATCGTACCCTAAGCAGAGCGAATCTGCTGATACTTTGTAATACACTTCTAGGGTAAAATTATAATTTTGATAATAATCAATAAAAAGTGTTATTCATCACATTATGCATGTATTTGTGATCTGTGATACATTATCTTAAGTTAATGATAATGATAATGTCATATTTTCAAGAGTTTGAAAATTTAAGCATGAATAATCATTATTAACATAAAATCTTCGACCATAGGATTCATTCACAGGATGATTAATTGTTCGGAAGGTGGTATTACAATCCGCTTCTCTTTATTAGACGAGTCTTGATCTACTGGGTGGAGGAACAGAGCGACGAGTCAGGTTACTCGTTAGAAGAACTGACGGGAAACTGAGCGTGCCACTCGAGTAGTCATTTAGGAAGTTCTACCTTCTCGTCAATTGACTGACTCAATGTTGCAGTGGTGTGTCTGATTCTTTAACCTAAGGATGCATTGTAGTTCACCTTGAGGGTGTTTATAGTTTGACTACACCATAACTCGGGTCTCCTAGCCATACGGGGAAACTCTTGAGGTGTATGTTGGCTTTATAGCATTATTCATTGTAGGAACTGGATTGCAATCAAGATGGAATCTATTACCTCGATTTGGTAGAGGGAGCAGCTCCTATGATGATCATGAGAATAAAGCTAGAAGTCTAGCCGAGTGGATACTGAGTTAGATCTTTCAAAAAGATATTTTGAAGTCCTTCAGAATCAGAAATTCAGATTTATGATTTTTTGGAGACTGATAGAGAAGAAGAGAAGTTCTTCAGATCCAACCTGAGTGGAACTGGTGAGGCCAAATATTTGCGTGGCTAGATCCAAGAACCTATCCACTGCTCTACAGGATCATCAACGGGGTAATAGGAATTACCCACTTCAAGATAAATTAAATTTAATTTAATTTATCTAAATTTTATTTTATTATTTAGAATAATAAGTTATCAGATCTGAAACATTTCCCAATCTATTAGGATCAAAAGAAAAAATTTTAAAATATATCTCTTGATCTGATCAGATCTAAATGAACTTGGTCCAGGAAATTAGAATTTTTCTTCACAATCAATTTAACTAAAAATTCAATTCAACATTCAAGATCCAAACACATTGAAATAAGATATCATTTCATAAGAGATATGTTCAATAATAATGATGTGGCTTAAGTTTGTTGATATACTAATAAAAACAATTTGCTGAATATATTCATAAAACCTCTAGTAAGGGAAAAGATTCAATATTATTAGAAAAGGAATTAGGCTATGCTATCAACCAAAATAAATCTTACTTCTATGACTCAAAAAGATGAAATTAATTTCAAAGAATCAAATTTTGAGTGTATAATCAATCATCAATATTAAGAAAAATATTTAGACTTTGTTTGAATGCCAAATTTCACTAAAACTTTAAGAGTTTAGAACTCATTGCTCGAGTCGGACTCAAGCAAAAATCATTTGAAAAATCGTGAGTTGACTCAAAGGTCGGGGGCCACAGATGAAATAAACGAACCCATGATCATTCACGATTGCCCTAGAATTCCTTCATTGCAAGCTGAGGGTCCCTCTTCTCCCAAACTTTCAATCATAACAGTGTCTGCATGCCTCCTTTACAAAACTACTCCCTATAGGATTTGTGAAGTTAGGATTTCAAATTTTGGATTTCAAAAAGTTTGAGAAAAGGTGAGTAATAAGAAGATTTGTTAACACCCATTAGAGCCAAAGAATGAAGTGGAGAAGGGAAAGCTCAAATGAAACAAGGTGGGCATCCCCAACCGCAAAAGATTTTCTTCAACCCTCCGAGGAACCCGTTCAGGGAAAGAACTTCAATAAGATTCAAGGATACCGAGTTCACCCCTCTACCGCCTTCACCTATTTGGTAGGATGCTACTAGGGCTATTGCAATGGGAAGGAAGATTGATTTTTGAGTTCTTTTGAAGTTATAATTTTTCTATTGGAACTTGGATTGATAGGATGGGGTGGAGAAATTTTTGCACAATGAACATCCCCATGTACCCTAAGTATGGTTAGGGAAATTTTTATGAAAAACCTTAAAAAGAGGGGCCTTTCCGAATTGTTAACAAATAGTAAAAGAAATAGAAATTGAAGTGTCAAGGATAGTTTGGCACACATCTTTGGGATCACTAGAGAAAGAAGAATATATAACAGACAAATTTATCTGATAAGAGGAAGGGCTAAGGCTTATTATCGGAAGAGATGACATTATAGGAGATGTCCTGGCACCCACCTTATCTGTAGAATGAGAGTACTACATCACATAATCGATGGGATTTTCATTCCTAAATTAGGTAGACATGATTTTGTCTTTGAGAGAGAATTATGCATGATGTATCTTATGGTTCAGAGGACTCAGATAAATTTGCCTGAAATTACGATGCATCAGATGAGAGAGGCAACCTCCAGAAATAAAGTATGTTTGCCTTATGATATGGCCTTGACTAGGATTTTTGAGGCAGCAGGAGTCCCATTGGAGAATGAAGATTGTAAGAAGCTATCTCACTTCGTATGTATATGACATAAAGAGCTCTGACCATCTATACAGTATCATGTGGAGGAAAGGAAAGGAAGATGGGTACGAGAACATTTTTGGTCAGAGAGAAGAGTGTCTAAATTTAGTGGAGTAGCAAAGCCCTCTACCCCTTAATGCACTTAGAGATGCCACCTGATCCTAGTACGCCTATGACTTCCTTCGAGTTTCCACCCATAAATAGATTTCCCACAACCACCACCTTACTGATCTGCATCTTTTTAGAGAGAACTGCGCAGATATGATTTCTACAAAGTTAGTAGAGAGATTTCAGGACTTTTCTAAGAGAGTAGAGAGCATGGCAAATTGAGATTAGTCTTATCTTCTCAGAGGCTTCACTATTCTAGAGCAGACAAGTTAGGACAATCATTGTACCTATTTGATCTCTACAGGTTATTATTGAGGAATAGCTTAGCTTAGGGAAAGTTGAGTCAGGAGGCACAGAGATGATTGTCAGCCATCAGTAGATTTAAGATTAAAGGCCATGCAATAGAGTATTATCTCAATATTTGGAGCTATGGGCAGTTTGATTGGAAAGATAGAGAGACTTGCTCCAGATGTGATACCAGCAGCATCAGCAACAAATGCAGCCACCAAGGTAGCCATGCCTCAACCTCCACCTCCTCCAACCCATGTCTTCCAAATCAGACTCAAATGTCCACTGGCTAGAGTAGATCACCACTTCTAAATTCTATACTCATATGGCGGGCCTACTCTCCATAGGATAGCCATGTCATCAGCTAGGACTAGGAGCAGGAGAGCTAGGCCATCCACATCCAAAGCTTCATCTTTCTAGACATTAAAGATCCCTTCAGATGATGAGTAGCATCATAGGGAGCTGATGTCATAGTCATTTGATGTTCTTAGACATATTGGTCGATAGGAATATATTGTTTGTAATTTGACACTATGTTAGATGCCTCTCTGACACTTATTATAGAAATGCTTAACTTAGTCTTTATTTTGAACTTGGTGTTCATTGTATTTGGATGTGGTTAAGATTAGGAATTACACTCATTTTGTAAATCAATGAAACTCATGATTTTTTTACTCTTTATATTGTTTTCAATCTCTTGAGTTGATCTCATGGAATGTTTTTTTATATTTTACCTTATCGATGGAGATAGATAAAAAGAGAAGTAAATATGTAATGAGCATTATATTTACTTATCTGATTATGCTTAAATGTGTATATATGGTATATGAGTACTGTATTTTACTTACTTTGATATATAATGTGCATCTTGCTTAATATGCTATATTGGAACTTATATCATTACCTTAATGATTTCATTTATTTTGAATTACGTTAGGTTAAAACTTTCCAGCATATATGATGTCATTATGAGTTCTTGGAAGTTTGTGCCATGATACATTAGCTCTTATTATCAAACTTGTATGCTTTGACTACTGTTAAAAACATTAATTGTTAATATGATGACTGGCACACATATGGATATATGCTAATTAATTCAACATGCAAATAATATTTAAGCAAAAAATTTAGCCTTAAAATTGATAAGAATTTTAAAAAAATGTGACGATGAAAGCTGACGGGGGAGCTTAAATATGAAACTATGTAAAGGGTAAATTTTTAGTATATTGCAAGATGTCCCCAAATATTATCAATGTCATTATAATCTCTCAGCTTTCATATTATCAAGGTTTTGTCATCATTCAAAAAGTAGGAAGATATTATCCCAAGGGATTGGATTTGATGTGAACAAAATTTTAAGTATATTATTTGACTAATGAATTGCGTTGAGATCATATTTTAGGATAAATTGTAGAGTATCAAATGAAAAATCTCTATAAAGTAGTATTTTAAGGTCCTTTGAGGAAACATTGGAAGGCTTTTGAAACATGATAACACCTAAAAAGCAGGCTTGAAGAGACATCTCAAACAAAAAATTGAAGAGAAAGCATTTGGATAAAGTTTATAATTTTTCTGCATAAAAAGCCCTTGACGTTGACTCTCATTCGCTCATTTATTTCAGCTCCAAGCTGATACAAAACTAGCATGCAAAAGTTGTTAGAAAGCATGGTCTCGAGTGGAGGTCGAGTTCAACTTGGAAGTCATGAGTGAGTTATAGAAAATATACAAAAAACATGATTCTTTGGAGAAAATTTGAAATGGATCTCGAGCAGAGGCTCGACAGTCGACTCGGAGGTTCATGAGTCGAAGTCTCAAAAATATAGAGAATGAAAATGTTTTGGCAACAAAGTTTTAGCAAGATCCGAGTAGAGGCTTGAGTCGGCTCGGTCAGGAGTCGAGATCTTAGTAAAATATAGAGAGAATATAATTTCCCCATGCCTTAAGTCCTCGAGCGAGGAACGAGCATAGAAAAACCCGAGCAAAGAACGAGCAGAGAAAAAGGCTTCGAGTAGAGATGTGAGCAAGAGAAAGGGACTCAATGCAAAGGAACAAATAGAAGAAAAAAGCAAGAATAAATATATTCAAAGCAGAGGAATGAGTCGACTCGAGCATCCAAAGCTAGTTTTCTGTAAAATATTTTAGAACTATGCAGAATCTTTATTTTCAAAATGGGCTTTTAGTCCTCCAATGATCAAAAAAATTAACTTCTTCTAGCCCCTATCAAACATGGAAAAATAAGCTACAAAAACACCTAGATGAAGTACTTGATTATCAGTCATTGAGAGGGAATCAAGAGTGAAGTTGAAAGAATCAAAAATGTCTTAAAAAGGAGAGTAAAATTCCACTTTCAACTCCAAAAATATCAAATCAATGGGATTCCTTCGTAAGAAGGACAAGCCCACTCTATGTTTAGATATGTTTGTGCCCTAGAAGCTGAATTGGCTGACACTTGTAAATACATTTTAGGAGCAAAATTATAATTTTGACTAATATCATTAAAATAGATTATTTTCTATCATTGATTGTGTATTTAAAGTATCTGTGATATCATCCTTAGTTAATGGTAATGATATATTCATATTTGTCAAGAGTTGAAATTAAACGACATGAAAATTTTCGATTATTTAACTCATAAAATGCTCCTGATATAGGATCATTCATGAGAATGGTTGATTGATCCGAAGGTTGGGTATGATCAATCCTTCTCTAGAGATAGATTGAGTCTTACGGTGATTGGAGGAACACCGGAGCAAGAGGTTAATAGGTACTCATTAGAGAATGAGGTACTAAGCGATGACCATTTCTCGAGTAGTCATTAGGGAGTCTACCTTCTCGTTTCAATGACTGACTACGATTTGCTACAGTACGTGTGTTGTATTTTTAACCTGAGATGCATCGGTAGTTCCACTTGAGGGTGTTAGTTTGACTACACCATTACTCGAATCTCCTAGCCATTCGAAATCCTGAGTGTATGTTGGCTATAGCATGTTCATTGCAGGAACTAATAGCATCAAGATGGAATCTATCTACCTCGGTGTAGAAGAGCAGCCTATAATGATCATGAGAATCAAGTCCAGAAGTCCATGGCCATGGCAAAGTGAAATAATAGAAAGAGTTTCTATTTAGATTTTTCACATTGGACTTGAATCAAATGATTACATCATATGACAGAGACTAGGTTTGATGAGTTTTTCTTAACCCTAATCGATTGGGGCTCAAGATAGAAGAACTTAATCAACAGGTAGCTGTCCAAGAGGTTCGCATTCAGCTCTAATGGGTTGCACCATAACTGCTAGGTGTCACGGTGGATTTTGAGAGCAATTAGAAGATAATGATCGAATCATTCTAGCTGTTCGAATCAGAAAGAGTTCTGATCCATCAAAAGGAGTTTCGATGATGTCGATGATAGAGATCATGAATATCATTTACTATACAAAACTGAACCTAATTGGATACACAAATAAGAATTTGAATCTGGTGATCATCAATTGAACTGATCCAATTCAATTGATCTGAATGAGATTCAATTAGGTTCAAGGAAATCGTGCTAGCACTCGATTGAACCTAACGTTCTTCTTTTACTATCATAAATAGTTGTCCTAACTAAGCCAAAGGAGTTTGTGCTCATTCAGAGGCCTTCATTTGGTCTGACTGGAGCTTGTCCAAGTTAGAAAAGGTTGTCTTATTTTGTAAGACATTACCTACCATTTTTTGTCACCTACCATTTCTCGTCCTTTGACTTTGGTCAAAAGTTGACCTTTGACTGGTCAAACATTAACCATTGACACTTCTGTCCATGTGTCATGCACCTATTGGAGAGCTGGTGGGGGCCTGTCCTCCTATCAGAACCTAGCAAGGAGGAGGGCGCACGCCACCCTTGGCGTGTGCCCAAGTTGGAGGCGCCCAGGAGTCCCTGTTGAACAGGGACTCTATCTCCTTTTTGGATTCCGATTAGAGTTCTCCTAAGAACCAACTTTGACTGCTCTTAAGCACCCTCTAAGGAGGAATCCAAGGGACTCTATTCTCACCAATCAGATTTAGATCTGATTTCATAAAGAGTTGTGATTGATTGGGAAGAAGAGGAGTTGGATCATAGATGGTCTATAAATAAGACCCTACGCCCAACTCAAATCATGATTGGAAGACTGAAATCCCACACCCCAAGGCTGCCTCTCCCCTCTTCCTCCATACCAAATCCACCTTCTCCCTCTCCTCTCCACGTCTAAAAGTATTTTGGACCTTGATTGGTGCAATCCAGATGAGAGAAAGACGACTGAAAGCTAGAAGGCTGCGCTGCTGCAAAGGATAACTGCTGATCTTCAAAAGGAGTTTTGAAGATCCTCCAGATCAGATCCAGATCTAATTTTTGGAGACATGATAGAGAAGAAGAGGATCTCCAGATCTAGTCCGAGTGGATACCAATAGAGGCCAAGCACTTGCATGGCTAGATCCAGAACCTTCCGCTGCTCACAGGATCATCATCGGGTAATAGGATTATCTACTTCAAGGTAAATTAAATTTGATTTAATTTATTTAATTTTATTTTAATTATTAAAAATAATAAAAATTAGATCTAAAATATCTCAGATTTGATCTAGATCAAGGAGAAAAAATTTTGAAATATATCTCTTGATCTGATCAGATCTAAACGAACTTGGTCTGAAAAATCTGGATTTTCCTTCACTCTATTCAAAAACCTCCATCAAGAAGATTCTACAAGCCTCATTGATTTCTTTGCTCATTAAGGAGCTTTGTTTTTCATTCTTATTATGTAATCTTTATTCCACTTGTAACTTAGCTTTAATAAGGTATTGAAGCTAAGGAAAAGGCCTATCTAAGCTTGAGAATTGAATTATAAGCCAGGGGTTCGCTTAGGGTTTGGTTGTGGTTGGTGAGCCAGTGTAAAACCAACTAGGTTTTAGATAGTGATTCTTGAAAAACTATCCAATTTAATTTTAAGAAATTATAGTGAAATTCCTGAGTGGATCTAAGGAAGTGGACGTAGGTGCAAGGTGTTGGGAAATATGTCCTAAAGCCAATCATCTAAGTAGTAGATGATTGGAATTAGTATATAAATTATCTAATAATAATAGTTATTTGGCTAGTTCATCATGAAAGTTCTATCTTCCTTAAATGAACTCCTAAATTATGATAAAGTCCTTAGAACTATAATCAATCAATAAAGAAGAATTTATCGGATGGTTCTTAAATTATTCACGATCAAATGATAAGTTATTAATAAGGACGATAACTTATCGAGTGTAGATCACTGTATGCCATATGCGTTGGTTGTCCTCATAATCAAGTGGTGTGGAGATACTGATATGGCATTCAGGTGAGATGTAGGAGTACATCTACACTGAACGTGAGCAATGTAGCACTCAATTGTTAAGAGTAGCTAGCTAAGGCCAATGGGTATAAGTATCCCTTCGACTTGAGATCACCATGATGACTTACAAACAACTCACTATACTTTGGTGCCGAACTATCTGTATTTCTAATATAGGTTCAAAAGATTTTTGGATACAGCTAAGTACTTGTAAAGTTGGTATGTGAGTCAAGATGGGATTGACCACTCCTGATTAACTTTAGGAAGAGAATGACTCACTGTGTTTCAATTTAGCAAAACCTAGGCTTGGGTAATCCTCGTGAGGTGTCACAAAATTTATAATATTTTGAGACACAATAGCGATGACTTGTATAAGTGCCGACTGAAGAGAAAAATCTATTTTCCAGATCATGTTCATTTAGATCTGATTGGATCAGGAGGGATATTTCAAAAAAATTTTCTCTAAGATCCTAATCAGATCTAAGACTCCTCAGATCTGATCTTATTGATCTAATAATAAAAATAAAATTAAATTTAATTTAATTTAATTTATCTTTATTTTGAGCAATCCAATTATCCTATGATGATCTCGATGTTTGCTTGAGGTTTTGGATGTAGCCATGCAAGTGCCTGACCTCTACTGGTATCCACTCGGAGGAGATCTAGAGATCTTCTCCTTTTTAATCAATCCTCCAAAAATTAGATCTAGATCTGATCTTAAAGATCTTCAAAACTCTTTTTGAAGAACTGTCATTGTCTCTTGCAGCAGTGCTATCTTCTTCTTTTCCTAGCGCCTTTCACTTGCTTGGATCGTACCTTATTCATGCCCAAAACCCCTTGGTCATGGAGAGGAGAGAGAGGACCAGAGGATGGTGTGGAGAAGGAGGGAGAGAGGCTTTGTGGCATGGGCTAAAGGTGGAAGCATTAAAAATCTAGGCATAGACAGGGTTTATATAGACCCTACTGCACCACGCAGTGCCACATCATCCCGATCAATCACGATCCTTTGAGCAATCAGATCTAAATCTGATTAATGGGATGACATCATCTGATCCAATCAGATGAGAGACCCTCAAAACTCTCCTAAGGTGGCACCAAGACTGGGTCAAATAAGAGTTCTTGGTGCCACAGAGTTTAATCTCCTGAAGCAACCCTAGAGTCCCATCTGTATGGGACTCCTCCTTTATCCTCATGGGGCACACGCCTCCCTGGGTGTGCACCCTTTTCCTATCTATATTTTAGTAGGGGGACAAGGCCTCAGGTACTCTTCTATAGGCGCATGATACATGGGCAGATGTCCAAGTATCTAGGGTCAACATTTGACCAATGTCCGAAAATAGGAATTAGCAGGCGATCGAAAATAGTAGGTGTTATCTTAAATTTATCTCATAAATTAAGACAATCCTTTTCTAATCTAAACAAGCTTTAGTCAGACCAAGTAAAGATTTCTGAGTGAGCCTAAATACATTTGGTTCAGTCGAGACAAGCTATAATGATTATTAAAGAAGAACATTAGGCTCAATCATGTACTAGCATGATTTTCTTGAATCTAATTGAATCTAATTCAAATCAATTGAATTGGGTTAGTCCAATTGATAATATCTAGATCCAAATTCTTGTTTGTGTGATCCAATTAGATTCAATTTCGTATGGTAATGGGATATGTCACAATCTCTATCATCGACATTATCGAAACACCTTCTGATGGATTAAAACTTTTCTGATTCAGACAACTAGTATGATCGATCATCCAAATCATTCTAATTGCTTCCAAAATCCACCAGTGACATCTAGCAGCATATGGTGGTAATCCATTAGAACTGAAAGCAAACCTCTCGATGTAGTTACCTATGTGATTAGGTTCCTTTATCTTGAGCCCTGACCGGATTTGGGTTAAGATGATCTCATCAAATTCTAATATCCATCATATGAATTAATCATTCGATTCAAGTCCAATTTAAAAATCTTAATAGAAACTCTTTCTATTATTTCACTCTATCATGGCCATGGGCTTATGGACTTGATTCTCATGATCATCATAGGGTTGCTCCTCATCTATCGAGGTAGATAGATCTCCTATTGGTGCAATCCAATTCCTACAATGAACATGCTATAGCCAACATACACCTCAGAATTTTGAATAGTTAGGAGATCGAGTTATGGTATAGTCAAACTATGACACCCTCAAGATGAACTGTCGATGCATCTTAGGTCAAAGAACTAGACACACCAGTGCAGCTTCGAGTCAATTATCGACAAGAAGGTAGACATCCTCATGACTGCTCGAGGTGGTCACGCTCAGTGCCCTCATTCTCTAACGAGTATCTGTACTCTCGCTCTAGTATCTCTATACTATAGACTCAAGACTCATCTATCCTAAAGAAGTGATCATACACCAACCTTCCGGATCAATCACCATCCTCATGATGATCCTACAGTCAGGAGCATTTTATGAGTTAATAATGAAAATTTATGTGTTAAATTTTCAACTCTTGAAAATATGAACTATCATTGCCATTAACTCAAGAGATGTATCACAGATACTTTTAAATACACACAATGATAGAAAATAATCTATTTTATTATTTATAGTCAAAATTATAATTTTATCCGTAAAAGTGTATTATAAGTGTCAGCCAATCTGGCTTCTAGGGCACACATATCTAACACTGACAGTATACTCGAAGTCGTCTTGAGCATTATTAGTCAAAGGGATGAATTATACAGTAACCATGGGCTAGGGTTCTAAGAATATTACTTTGCATACATTCGACCTATCCGGACATCGAAAATCATTGCTAGATGGTAACTTCGATTGGTATAGTAATTAGTTTCTATGCTATCAGCTTATGTTCGAACCTATAGGATTACACACATTAGAGCTTGTAACCTGATCAGATGGTTAATCGATAATTGAGAATCATTTCGAGGTCAAACATTCGATGCGATTGATGTTTGACCTAATGCAAGTATTGCAGAAGGATTGATTAGCAATTTGATTGCTAATTGGCTCAATTTGATTGAGCAATCAGGCTGAGATTAAGTCTAATTGAATTAGATTTAATTAAAATTAGTTTGAACTTAATTGGTTTAAGTCCAATTAGTTTATTGGATAAGCCAATTGCAAGGGAAAATCAATTCCTAGTTGGACTAGGATTTAAGTGCATCTAATTTCAAATTAACTTTGGATTTAAATTAAAATTAAATATGATTTAATCTAATTTAATTAGTCTCCTAATTAGACTAGGATCACTCTCAATTAGGTTGTATTTTATCTAGTTTAAATTAGTTTTAATTTAAGTTCAAAATAGTTTTGACCTAGTCAAACATAAAGAGTCCTAGTTGGACTGGGACTCTCACTCTTTCCTTGCACCAATGGTCCCATGCCCCAATATTTAATTCAAAAAAAAATTTTCTATAATTTTTCATACCTAAGAGCTTCTCCACGCCCCACTAATTTAGATTTTTGGGGGTTTGTTTTGACTTGGTCAAAACTAGAAAGAGTTTGGGATTTGTTTCCTACTTGGAAGAGTCCCCTTTGATCAAATCTCTTCCTTCTTGTTTTGGATTCCTCTACCCATGCCCTCCTTTTGTGTTCCACCCCTTTTTCCTTTTGTTTTGTGCATGAGAATCAGTGGTTACATAAAAAAATAAGTGGAAGGGGCGTCCAAGAGTTGGACGCCCCATAGAAGTTCCCCCTTTGACTAGGTTTTGACCTAGTCTTGTAGTAAAAAGGAGCGCCTCCTTTGAGATGGTTAAAGGATGTGATAAATCCTAAAAAAATCATAAAAAATCAAAGAAGGAGGAGAAAGTGTGGAGGATTTATGGTGCTAATATTCTTGGAGAAGAGCCCTCAATTAAGACATCAAAGGTTGATGTCTCGAAGAGACAAGGTAAGAGAAGATTATCTTCTGTTATATTTTTTTTCTATTTTATTTATGATTTTTATATGATAAAAATCTAAGAGAGAGAGAGAGGATTTGGGTGTGGGGATGAGTGCTCCAAGTTGTTGGGGCATGGTGTTACTTTTTTTGACATGATCTGATCATGTCCTGATGAGAGAAGGAGAAGAGAAGAAAGGTCTTCTCTTATGATTTCTTGGAGATCCTTTCCTCTCTAATTTTTATGAAAATTTTATATGATGAAAATAAAAAATATTAGATCTAAAAACTTAAGAAAAATCATAGATGAGAAGATCTCCTCTTGTCCTAGCATAGAGATATTTTCAGGACATCAACTGTTGATATCCTGAAGGACAAGATTTATCTTCTCTTAGGATTTATTTTTTCATGTTCTTATTTTTTGATTTTTGGAAGATCCAAGGGTTGGATTTCTCTCTTATTCCTACTTATGTTCTTCATCTCTTGGAGTGTCCAAGACATCCAAAGAATATGTATTTGCTTAACCATCAGGAGGAATCTGTAAGAAGCTAGCACTTCGAGCGAATCATCATTCGACGAACCTCCAATCTGTATTGCAGATTCATATGGATCACCTATAGAGGTCGGAGGCTTGTGCGACTCCAAAGACAACAATGAATTCAATCATGGAGTTGTCAATCTATGAAAAGATAAGAGATCTGATCTCTTGGTGACCTAGATGCGATCTAGGATTAGATCTAGAATTCTTCTACATCTAGATATTGATATGACCAATACCACTTATGATTAATTTAATTTCATATTTATATTTGCATCATAACATGTTATAAATTCTTGATGTAGAATTTCATAATTTGATTACATGCATGTTGTAGATTAAATAGTTTAATCTATGTCTTCTGCTGCTCTATATTTTGAAAAAGTTTTGAAATCTATGCATAAAATCCTGCATGTTTTCCAACATAAGGAGCATCGAACTACTATAAATCTCTTTGTGTTTGTGATTGCCTTGGTCCCTTCTTTCCATTGCATTTACATTTCTTCATACTTACATATATTACATTTCAGCATACCTCAACATATCACTAGTCTTCAAAATAACACATAACTTATGTAAATTTTGAAAAATCCAATTCCCCCCCCCCCCCCCCACATCTTGGGTTGTCTTGCCGGGCAACAACTTCAAAAATCATTATGCTCCAGCTTCTGCCCGTAGATGCCTACATCAAGCTAATGGTCATCAGAAGGCTAAAGCCGAGATTAGAATTTAGGCTGAATTGAAGATCACTAGAAGGTTGAAGCCAAGGTTCAAATTCAGGCCGAGCTAAAGAACATCAGAAGGCTGAAGCCGAGGTCAAAATTTAAGCTGAATCGAAGATCATCAGAAGACTGAAGCCAATATCAGAATTCAGGCCAAGCTAAAGATCTTCAGAAGGCTAAAGTTGAGGTTAGAATTTCGACTAAATTGAAGGTCACCAGAAGGCTAAAGCCGAGGTTTGAATTCAAGCTGAGCTAAAAGTCATCAGAAGGCTGAAGCCATGATCAAAATTTAGGATGAATTAAAGGTTATTAGAAGGCTGAAGCCGAGATTAGAATTCAGGTCGAGCTAAAGGTCATCAGAAGACTGAAGCCAAGATCAAAATTCAGGCCAAGCTAAAGGTCATCAAAAAAAAGGGAGAGTGGTTATAAGAGAAGCATGGAAAGCTCGCCTCACTCTCAGCTCCAGGTTGTCAATTCATATAATTAAGAGGTGGTCACCCCCACATGCCATGAGGGGATAGTATTTGACATGATTCTTGAGGATATTTTAGTAGGCAAGCAACATATCTCTAACTTCCTGCTCTCCCATGACTAACAATCCATGAGCTTGTCCTAACAAACTTCAGCCACCAATAAAAAAGGCAAAAAAGAGGGACCCCAAGATATGTGAACTTTTCTCTCCAAAAAATGCTTATCTTCTTTCTCCTGTAGAATGAAAAACTGATTTGAGCATCGGAGGGTTCCTATCGGAGCTAACTCCAATTGAGGACTACTTTTGCAAGTACCGCTACCATCATTCCGCCACCATCGATCCGCTGTCATCATACAACTCCAGCCAACCCAGCCTCAAGATGGATTTCCGCATTAATAGAATAGCGTTAGAGGAAGGAATGGGCCATGAGGCCCATTTATGAAAAGAAATGAGCATCTAGCAAAGAGAGCTCCATTGCATTGCTCCAACCTCGATGAGATTCAGCATCCATTTTCAAACTCTCCCACCTAGGCTCAAACTAGGAGGCTTCAAATGAGAAAGAGATTTCAATTAGAGAAAAAGGTCCAAGTGAGGAAGGAGATCATAACAAGGATGATTCAAACCAGCAAAGATGTCATAGAATCTAGATAAGAAATATAATTATGAAAAGCTTTTAGTCATATTATATTCTTATTTTTTCATTCATTATTTTGAATTCTAGATAGAATTAAACATTAAAAGGGAGATCTTTATTTGCACTTTGGTATGATAGATAAAATAAAACAACCTCTAAAATTAGAGAGAAGGAAAGTGGTCAAATTTTGCAAGTGCAAATGAAAAAGGAATTGAGGTTTTTACATCAAAATAGAATGAAAAAATTAAAAAAAACTAGAGGAGAAGGAAGAACAAATCATACCTACAACAACCTCTAAAATCCAAAATAAAATGGAGAGACTAAGGTCCTAGGAGAGTTGGAAAGAATGGAGTGGTATCATAAAAAGTTAAAGGAGAGTGAACAGAGGCTTTTCTGTGTTGGCGATTATTTTGGCATGAACCTATGTTATACTTATTGCATCTTCATTTGGGTACCTATTTCCTGCTACAAGCTATTTCATTTGTGAATTATCTAATAAAATAGTATGCTCTTATTATTTTAATAATCATGCTGATAGGTTTAGGCTATCGGTTGTTATGGTAGGACCAAGATATTATTTTCGTTCATCATTTCCATGGGTCACATGAAGAAAAATCCTAATTTCCCGGATTAGGTTCGTTTAGATTTGATCGGATCAAGAGATATATTTTAAATTTTTTTTTTAATCTAAATCAGATCTAAAATATTTCAGATCTGATTTATATTATTCTAATAATCAAGATAAAATATAGATAAATTAAATCAGAATTAATTTACCTTGATATAGGGTAATCCTATTACCCATTGATGATCCCATAAGCAGCGAAAGGTTCTGGATCTAGCCATTCAAGTATCTGGCCTCTACCGATATCCACTCGGACTGGATCTGGAGATCCTCTTCTTCTCTATCACGTCTCCAAAAATTAGATCTAAATCTGATTTGGAGGATCTTCAAAATAGCTTTCGAAGATCAGTAGTTGTCCTTTGCAGCAGCGCAGTCTTCTAGCTTTCAGTCATCTTTCTCTCGTCTAATTGCACCAACTAAGATCCCAAACTTCTTTGGGCATGGAGGGGAGAGGGAGAAGATGAGCTTGGTATGGAGGAGGAAGAGAGAGGCAGCCTTGGGGCATGGAGAATTATTCTTCTTTCTTTGAGTAGGGCACAGGGTCTTATTTATAGACTATGTGTGATCCAACTCCTCTTCTTTCCAACCAATCACAACCATTTGTAAAATCAAATCTAAATCTGATTGGTGGGAATAGAGTCCCTTGGATTCATTCTTAGATGCCACCTAAGACCAATCAAAGTTGGTTCTTAGAAGGAGTCTAATTGAAATCCAATAAGGAGATGGAGTACCTATCCAACAGAGACTCCTAAGCGCCTCAAACTTGGGCACACGACACCCTTGGCGTGCGCCCGTGCACCCTCCTCCTTGCCAGTTTCTGGCAGAGAGACAAGCCCCCACCAGCTCTCCAATAGGTATGTGACATGTGGATAGAAGTCAAAGTATCAATCGTCAATATTTGATCAGTCAAAAGTCAACTTTTGACCAAAGTCAAGGGATGAGAGAAATGGCAGGTGACCAAAAATGGTAGCTATTGTCTTACCAAATAAGACAACCCTTTTCTGATCTGGACAGGCTCCAGTCAGACCAAGTGAAGGCCTCTGATCGAGCACAAACTCCTTTGGCTCAGTCAGGACAACTATTTATGATAGTAAAAGAAGAACGTTAGGTTCAATCGAGTGCTAGCACGATTTTCTTGAATCTAATTGAATCTCATTCAGATCAATTGAACTGGATCAGTTCAATTGATGATCACCAGATTCAAACCCTTGTTTGTGTGACCCAGTTAGGTTCAGTTCTGTATGGTAATGGGATATGTCATGATCTCTATCATCGACATCATCGAAACTCCTTTCGATGGATCAGAACTCTTCTGATTCGAACAGCTAGAATGATCGATCATCTAAATCATTCTAATTGCTCCCAAAATCCACCAGTGACACCTAGCAGTATATGGTGGCAACCCATCAGAGCTGAATGCGAACCTCTTGGTGCAGCTACCTGTGTGATTAAGTTCTTCTATCTTGAGCCCCGATCAGATTAGGGTTAAGGTGAACTCGTCAAACCCTAGTTTCTGTCATATGATGTAATCATTCGATTCAAGTCCGATGTGAAAATCCTAAATAGAAACTCTTTCTATTATTTCACTCTGCCATGGCCATGGGCTTCTGGACTTGATTCTCATGATCATCATAGGGCTGCTCCTCTACCACCGAGGTAGATAGATTCCATCTTGATGCAATCCAGTTCCTACAATGAACATGCTATAGCCAACATACACCTCAGGATTCCGATATGGCTAGGAGATCGAGTTAATGGTGTAGTCAAACTATAACACCCTCAAGGTGAACTGCCGATGCACCTCAGGTCAAAGAACCAGACACACCACTGCAGCATCGAGTCAGTCATTGACGAGAAGGTAGACTTCCTAATGACTACTCGAGGTGGTCACGCTCAGTGCCCTCATTCTCTAACGAGTACCTGTACTCTCGCTCCGGTGTCTCCACACCGTAGACTCAAGACTCATCTACTAAAGAGAAGCGATTGTACACCAACCTTCCGGATCAATCACCATCCTCGTGATGATCCTATGGTCGGAAGCATTTTATGAGTTAATAATGATTATTCATGTCTTAAATTTTCAACTCTTGAAAATATGAATTATCATTACCATTAACTCAAAGGATGTATCACAGACACTAAATACACATATGTGATAGAAAATAACCCATTTTATTGATTATAGTCAAAATTATAATTTTGCCCCTAGAAGTGTATTACAAGTGTCAGCCAATTCTGGCTTCTAGGGCACATATATCTAACAATCTCCCACTTGTCCTAAAGCCAATTGGCTACAAGTCTAAGTCCCATCTTCTCAAGGTGGGCTTCAATTTTTGTTGTCCCAACGGCTTTGTAAGTGGGTCTGCCGCATTATCTGCGGAGTTGACTCTCTTGACCTCGACGTAACCCTTCTCGAGGTAATCGCGGATGAGGTGGTATCGCCGCTCAATGTGCTTGGATTTCTGGTGAGACCTCGGCTCCTTAGCAAGGGCTATGGCGCCATTGTTGTCGCAGTATAGAGGAATGGCATCTGATGGCATTACTCCAATTTCTGCAGCAAACTTCTTGTACCAGAATGCTTCCTTCGCAGCCTCTGATGCAGCGATATATTCTGCTTCCATGGTGGAATCTGCTATCATGGTTTGCTTGGAACTCTTCCAGCTGACAGCACCACCATTGCACACAAACAGACTCCCAGATGTCGACTTTCGATCATCTATATCGGACATGAAATCCGAGTCTGTGTATCCCTGGACTTGGAGTTCTCCGTTACCAAAGACCAACATCATATCCTTAGTTCTTCTTAAGTACTTAAGGATACATTTCACAGAAGTCCAGTGTTCTTCACCTGGATTTGACTGATATCTGCTTGTGACACTCACAGCATGGGCTATATCAGGTCGTGTACATAGCATGGCATACATGAGGCTCCCTATTGCAGAAGCATAAGGGATCTTGCTCATGCATTCTATTTCCTCAGGTGTGCTAGGGCACATCTTCTTGGAAAGATGAATACCATGTCTGAAGGGTATTAATCCCCTCTTAGAGTTTTCCATACTAAACCTCTTTAGTACTTCCTCTATGTACATCTTCTGTGAAAGTCCTAGCATCCTATTCGGTCTATCCCTATAGACCTTAATTCCTAGAATAAAGGATGCTTCACCTAGGTCTTTCATGGAGAATTCCTTGGACAACCATATTTTGACTGTCGTCAACATGGGAATATCATTCCCAATAAGGAGGATGTCATCCACGTACAATACGAGGAAGACAACAGCGCTCCCACTGACCTTTTTGAAAACACATGGTTCCTCTTCATTTTTGATGAAACCAAACATTTTGATCACATCATTGAAATGAGTGTTCCAGCTCCGAGATGCTTGCTTAAGTCCATATATGGACCTTTGCAGCTTGCAAACCTTGTGATCAGTATCACTGGATGTGAAACCTAGCGGCTGTTCCATATAGATATCTTCCTCAAGATATCCATTTAAGAATGCCGTTTTCACGTCCATTTGCCATATTTCATAATCGAAATAGGCTGCAACGGCAAGCAATGTGCGGATGGATTTTAGCATAGCCACTGGGAAAAAGGTATCCTGATAGTCAATGCCTTCGCGTTGACTATAACCTTTTGCCACTAGTCTAGCCTTGAATGTCTCCACATTCCCATCTGCACCAATCTTTCTCTTGAAGATCCATTTACACCCAATAGGTACTATACCTTCTGGTGGATCTACCAAGGTCCAGACTTGGTTTGAGTGCATCGAGTCAATTTCTGACTGCATTGCCTCTAGCCATTTCTCAGAGTCGATATCTGATATCGCCTCGTTGTAGGTTTTGGGATCATCACCATGAGCACCATTACCTACGAGGAACATTTTCTCTACTTCCTCTGAAATAATACCTAAGTATCTTTCAGGGGGAAAACTCTTTCCGATCTACGAGGTGGAGGAGGTAGTGTTCTTATTGGCTCAACCTGATTTGGTTCCAATTGGTCCTTAGCTCGTTGTACTTGTGAGACTTTCTCATCAAGCTTAATCTGCTTTCCAATGCCGCTATCTTGAATAAACTATTTTTCAAGAAAGATGGCATGTCGACTCACAATCACATTGTGGTCTTCTGGAATGTAGAAATAGTATCCTAATGACTCTTTAGGATATCCTATGAATCGAGCTCTGAAGGACCTAAACTCTAACTTGTCCGCTTGTTGTCTTTTGACATGAGCCGGACAACCCCAAATTCTGAGATGACTCAGACTTGGTTTCTTACCATGCCATATCTCATACGGTGTGGTAGGAACGGTTTTAGAGGGAACCCTATTCAGTAGATAAATTGAAGTTAACAATGAGTGTCCCCAAAGAAAATCAGGGAAGGTCTGTGAAGCTCATCATGGATCGGAACCATATCCAATAGAGTCCGATTTCTCCATTCTGAAACCCCGTTGAGTTGAGGTGTTCCTGGTGGAGTCCATTGAGAGACTATGCCATTTTTCCTTGAGATAGTCTAGGAATTCTCGGCTAAGGTATTCACCTCCTCGATCTGATCGAAGAACCTTAATGGGTTTTTCAGTTTGTTTTTCTACTTCATGTCTGAATTCTTTGAACTTTTCAAAAGCTTCAGACTTGTGTCTCATAAGATACACATACCCATACCTAGACAGATCATCGGTAAAGATAATGAAGTAGACAAAATTGCCTCTAGCCGGCACATCAAATGGGCCGCACACATCAGTATGTACTAGGGCAAGGAGATCTGTGGCCCTTTCCCCATGTCCTAACAAAAGGGAGTTTAGTCATTTTGCCTTGAAGACAAGATTCACAAGTTGGATATGACTCGAAAGTCAATGGACTCAATAGCCCATTTTTCTCCAATTTGTTGATCCTATCTTCTGCTATATGACCTAATCTCAGGTGCCATAGATATCTATCATTTGGACTATCCCTAGGTCATTTGGCATTCACGTTTTGCTCGATAGTTAGAATAGGTACATCAATATGTAGCTGATAAAGACCATTAATAAGGAAACCATTTGCAATTTTATTTCTTTCATAAAGAATGTTACAATGGTCCTTAAAGAAGGTAATCACATAGCCTTCTTGTGCTAAGCATGAAACAGAAATCAAATTCCTGCTAGCTGCAGGCACATAATAACAGTCTTTCAAAACTAAGTCTAAACCAGATGGTAATCGAAGAGGGTATGTTTCCCATGGCTACTGCAGCAACTCTTGCTCCATTACCGATGCGTAGGATCATGTCTCCATCCCTCAGCCTCCTGCTATCCTCAAGACCCTGCATGGAAGTGCACAGATGAGCACTAGAACCAGAGTCAAGCACCCAACTGGATGCAGAAGAAACCATAAGGTTAGACTCAATAACGAGCATACCTCCAGAAGGACCTTCCTTCTTGTTCTTCAGGGTGGCCAGGTAAGTAGGGCAGTTCTGCTTCCAATGGCCGTCGCTGTTGCAATGGAAACACTATTCTTTGACATCGGCCTTCTTCTTCGGCTCTGCCTTCTTCTTCTTTGCTTCTTCCATTGGTGTTTTGGAAAAAGAGGAGGGAATTGGATCATGCATAGTCTATAAAATAAAGACCCTGCACCCACTCAAAGAAAGAAGAATAATTCTCCACGCCCCCAAGGCTGCTACGTCTCTTCCTCTCCATGCCAAAGCTCATTCGTCTACCTCTCCTCTCCATGCCCAAAGAATTGTTATGGGATCTTAGTTGGTGCAATCTAAACGAGAGAAAGACGATAGAAGCTAGAAAGGCTGCGTTGCTGCAAAGGGGGACAAACTGCTGATCTTCGAAAGCTATTTTGAAAGATCCTTCCAAATCAATTCAGATCTGATTTTTTGGAGATGTGAATAGAGAAGAAAAAGGATCTTCAGATCTGCCTGAGTGGATACCGGTAGAGCCCAGCAACTTGCATGGCTAAGATCCAGAATCTTCCACTGCTTAGCAGGATCATCAACGGATAAATAGGATTACCTTACATCAAGATAATTAAATCTAATTTAATTTATCTATATTTTATTGATTATTAGAATAATATAAATCAGACTCTAAAAACCTCAGATTCTAATTAGAATCAAAAAAAAATTTAAAATATATCTCTTTGATCCGATCAAATTGAACTGAACATATGTTCGAAAAATCAGGATTTCCTTCAACTGGTATCAGAGCAAGGTTCCAAAAGCATTTAGATCTAATTTTAAATTTATTTTAATAAAAAATTAAGTGATATTCAGAACTAATGAGATATAATCAGATCTAAAAATCAGAAAAATTAAAATTAAATGATTTGGATCTTAAGATTAGAAAATATGCTATGACTAGTTCTAAAATAGAATAGTTCTATAAAATAGTCTTGCATGTTTACAATTTAATTTAATTAAATTATATTTTAGATCTATTTATTTATTATTTTTTAATATTATAATTATTATAATAATATCTAAAAAATAGTAAATAAAATTATTTAATTTTAACATCATATGAGATATGATTGATGCATGTCTAGACTAGTTGTAGAATAGTTCTACATAGTTGTCTAGATTAGAGTTTATTTTGATAAAATTAATTTAAATCTAATTTTTTAAATTATTATGAGATAATTTAGATATAAAAACATGCATGATTTGATACATGAGATGTATGTAAAATATGCCATGATTAGATCTAATTTGTATATGAGATACATGATATAGATCTAAAACTGTTTTGTAGTATTACATGTTCCTGATTAAGGCGTTCCTCTTAGCTGTCCGATCATAAGAATGAAGAAGAATTTAAAGGCCCTCTCCTCCCATCCGATGGGGTATTCTTATGACGTGTAGGGGTGCTGCGCGTTCATCCTTAATCAAAAATCCAAAACTTATTTTCTACAAAATCCTAGATCCTGAAATCCTTAGATTTATTGTGCATATTTTATTTATGAACCCTACTTAATTAAGAATTAAGATTATGGAATATTAATTAGGTCTAAAATTAAGAATTTTTGATCTAAGACATATTCACAATACTAGATTCGGGCTTAGGTAGCTCAATTAGGTCTAAGCGGTTGATCAAATCGAATCAAAAGTTGGTTAGATGGGATCAACAATGCTTAAATTGACCAGCCTAATAGGATTAAGTCTAGGTCAAGATTGAGTCACAATCAAGCAAGACCTAATTAGGCTCAGAGGTTAGAGTCTGGATTGTAGGCTAACCCAATTGGTTCTGGCTCAACAATTTGGTGTCTAAGGTAAGTTTGGCACATACGACCGACTGGTTTTTAATTGGGAGCTACTCGACCTGAATGCATTCTTGTACGAGTTAATAGCATATCCATTCCACTAGTCTCACTTACCTGGCCATATCTATTGACTTAGTTTTGATTTATGGTGGTCAATAATCTGAGCTAACCCATGCTACTAGGTTAGTCATAATTGTTATGACTATGACAAGTCTAGTTTAATGAGACCTGAATCAATTCTTCCTAAGAAAAGATTAAGTCTGAGGTCTTCCACCATTGTAGATGTGAGGGCCCTTTTCGGGGTTGATTATTCTCGACTGGATACAGTGGCTCAGTTGCACCGAGAAGACGCAACCATGTCTATTAGGCATTGGATGCTATGGGTTGGAGGATGAGTTGGGCTCAATATTTTGGATATGGTGAGAGACTCAATTAGGAATCCAATCGGTGCAAATGATGGGTCTGACTTAACTAAGGAGTGGATCAATATTTTGGATATGGTGAGATTCATGAATTAGAGACTAAGTTTGGGTGCACCATGATTAGAGAATCATTGAATAGGAGTTGTTCACTCATTGGCTAACCCATCACCAATAACTGTTAGGTGAGGTGATGAGTCAGTTGGTGAGACCGCACCACCCACTAGAAATCATTAATCGTGAAGATTTTCACATCTCTACAGAGGGAGTGTAAGAATCTAAAAAAATAGTGAGAGCTAATTTATTTAAAAATAAAATTTTTAAATAAATTGGTCAAGTCAAAATTATAGTATCTAACTAAAATCTTTGACTCTCAATAGGAAAATATCTGCGTTCAATCCATTAGCATGTATCCTGGACACACATAGACTGACCGAACCTAATTATAAAGATTGGCTCAGAAACTATAAAATCATTTTGGATTTTGAGAAGTTAACCCATGTATTGGACCAGGACCCTCCGACCTTACCAGCCCATCCATCCATTGAATAGAGAGTGTCTCTAAAAAAATGGATAGATGAAGATAATAAGGTCAGATATTACATGTTGGGCTCGATGTCTGATGAGCTCCAGCATCAATATGAAGATATCAGGACTTCTCGCCAAATGTTGGCTCATCTGCAAGAGATGTTTGGTGAACAAAGTCGCGCAGTCAAGTATCAAGTCATGAAATAACTTTTTAAGTCTAAGATGCATGATGGGCAGTCAGTCCAAGATCACTGTCTGATGATGATCAAGGACTTGGAAGAGCTTGAGAAGCTCGATGTGAAGTTAGACTTGGATCTACAGAATGATATTATTCTACAATCCTTGATTGATGCATATAGGCAATTCATCATAAATTACTACATGCATAAACTTCAAAATTTCTTAGCCGAATTAATGAACATGCTGATCACCACTGAGCTTTCTTTGAAAGGTTCTAAAGGCTCAGTTCTTGCTATGGAATGGACTTCTTCCAAAAGAAAGTCTTCTGAAAAGAAAAAGAAGTCTATGAAAAAGCAGAAGGT
>QRFJ01003206.1:26389-118167 GCA_006176705.1 Cocos nucifera
AAACCTAATTTACCATCAAAAGGAAAAAGAGTGTAGAATGGTTTAGCAACTAATTGAAATTATGCTGGTTGAACTTGGAACCATTTGTGGGAATAAAAATATAATTGAATTGCTGAAATTCTTGATGTATATGTTGAGGTTTAGTCAAACCTAAACTAAGGTAAGTAGAATAGAATAGAAGTAAGACGTAGAAAGGCTAAAGAATAAGAAGGAAAGCAAAGCATGCATAATTTTGTTTGTGAATCCAGTTGTATGATGTTAATATCTGTGTATCACTTTTATAGAAGAGAAGGAAAGCTCAAGGGGTGCTTTCGGATAAGTCAAGCACCAAGGTAGTGTAGTAGTTATTTTGAGGTGAGTGGCTTCTCCATCTAACTTTACGAATGCATTTATTGTATTTTTCCTATGAAAAAGGTTATCTTTGGCTTACTATCAGAAGATACATATTGTTATATAAATATGGAACAACATGCATATATGTTGTGTAAATTTTTTTGATAGCATAGTATCCATTTTGAATTGAAAGGTTTAAATCAGCTTATTAATGTTTGAGCTTCTATTAAACATTTGTTTCATTAAAAGTGACCTATAGGAGTGATCAACCTATAGAGTGTGGTCATAGTATCACTTTTTACAGAGCAACACCATAATAGTAGAAAATCAGCAGCAATATAAATAGAATGTCCAGTGGGGCAATATAAATAGTATGCCTAGTGGGGAAATATAAACAATATGCCCAATGGATCAATATAAATAGTATGCCCAGTGAAGTAGTATAAACAATATGCCCAGTAGGGCTCAATAGTATCATTTGTTTCATATCAGCTACCCATGGGAGTGGTGCCCTATGGTGTAGTCAAGAACAGTCCAGCAACTTTTGCTTAAAATGTTCTTTTAGATGGCTTTATTTTTATTCAGCTTATATAAGAGTTAGAAATGTATCAATAGTATGCGTTATATGCTATATGGAGGATTTAAACTAAGCTTTTCCATTATTTTCACTGTTAGATGTATTATCCATTCACTAGGACTTGGGTCTCATTATTTTTTCTGTTGTGTTTTTTCTTTGCAGACCCTCAGTGTTATAGCTCTGTATAGAAGTTGCATCATCATCAGCATCTACTTCCACATTCATACTATAGGAGGTTGGTCATACTTTATAGTATGGGAAACTCATGTTGGTTGAGTTTGTTAGTAAGGAGAGAACATTTTGGGGTACGTTGTATATGTGGTTTGAGTAAATCTGAACATGTTACTAAGTTATACTTTGAAACTTTATGTATCCAGTTATAGCATAATGAATGAAAACTCAAGCTTATTTTTGCATAATATTAAGCTAAAAAGAGAAGATTATACTACCAGGTTAAGAATTTGTGCTTAAGTCAATTTGTAGCAGATTATGATAGATGAATAGGATTTAACAGTATCTTATGAATCACAGCATAAGATATTGGCAAACTCTACTCTGCTATCATGCCCTCTAGCTTGCTCTATCTACGGGGTGGGGTGTGACAATCAAAATGCTCCATCTTGCCAGATGTTGTGCCAAAAACAAGTGTCTTTCACTCCAAAGCAAATGCAATTCGTGCATGGTGCTACCAACATGATGATGCCATCCAATTGCATATAAACATTTTCAAGATTTATGCACTATTCCAATATTTATGCAAGCTAATTGACTCTAAAATAAAATTGATGGTGTGTTTGGTCCATGATCAAAATTGGAGTTGGAACCATAATGAATTGGGACGAGAATTAGAATAACGATATCTTCTAATACATTTGGTTCAGAATCGAAATTGGAATCAAAATGATATTTAAATACTAGAAAAAAATATAGATATTGAAATTTAAAATATTAGAGTATTCCCACTCCCTTCAAAATTAAAATCAAAATGGGGCTCCCGCCAAGCAAATGGCTGGAATGTGGGTCACTTATTTCTATTCTCATTTTAGAGTCCAACTCTCCCCAACCAAATATATTTTGAGATATCGATGAGCATTAATATTTAGTGGAATGGAAAGTTAGAGATGTGAAAAAGAAAAACCATAAGTTTATGGTCTCTTGACCTACGTGAGTTAATTAAGATATCAAAATTAGTTGATAGAGTAAATATATAAGTAACTATCATTTTTAGGTCTAATTTTAATATTTATTCATAGCAATTTTAATATATTTCCATGCAAACAAATATGTGCTAACATAAAACTCTAGGATTTTAACTTCTAAAAAAGCATCTAAAATATCCATAATCCTACTTACTTGTTTATTATGTTCATTCATTTTCCTACTTTTAGAAACTATCAATTAAAATTTCACATATATATTTAAATGTCCCCACCCCGCCATCGCACATCCAGCTAGCCTCCCCTAAGCCTGCGTGTGCCCAAGTGACCCAGCCAGCTGATCCTCTCTCCCTTGCGCCTATGCATGTGTCCGACCGATGTCCTCCCTGCGCGTGTTCTACCAATCTCCCTCACGATCTCAGATGGCACCAATATCCTCCTTCGTGATCTCGGGTGGTGGTCCCAATCTCTCTCGCAATCTCAGGTGGTGTCGATCTACTCAAAAGAGAGAAAGAGAGAGAGAAGAGGGGTGTTCAGTTCCCCTATTTCAAAAAAGAAAAAAAGAGGAAGATGAAGACGAAAGAAGAAGCCATTAAACCTATGGCCGATCTTCTCCCTCCCGCATGTCAAACTCACCTCTCCAGCCGATCTTCTTCCTCCCACATGTTAGGCATAGCTGTCCGACCGATCTCCTCTCCCGCGTGCCTAGGCGCGATTGGTCTCACTTGTCGGTGCCCCTCTAGCTGATCTTGCCCGTCCAGCTGACCTCCTTCCCTGTGTGCCCAAGCATGGTCGAACCCGCTTGCAGCCACCTGCAACTATGTTGAAACCCCTACACGTACGTCCAATTTTGGACACTATCGAAGTCCTCTGCATGCCAATCCGATGGTCCCAACATGATCGATGTCGCCAGCTCCCTTCCCGTATGCCTACATGCATCTCCAGCGCCAAGCTCCAAGCTTTCCCCACTCGAGCCTTATCTTCAACGGTGCCGATCTTGCCCAGATTTGAACTAGTGGATGGATTTCCACTAGGCCACGAGCGAGACTCCGGATGCCGTTAGCGAACTCCCTGCCGGTTCGTCAGTTGCACCCCAGCGATGGTTACCAGAGAGTCCTGCCAATAAGCCAGGATTTGACCGAGACATAGGTAGATGTGCCCTTGGAATTATGCCATTGTTTCTCTCTCATTCTTCTTATGGTTTAAAAAATGGAAGGTATTGACATTGGGCTAAGGACTGGAGACTCTAAAACCTCCCCTGCACAAGTCTTCAGTGCCGGACCTCGTCAGCCGAAGGCTTCAAAGGCCCTGTGTGTGCATATCGCCGCGGATGGCATTGAGATCACGTCCAGTGGTGCCGTGGTCATCTACAAACAGCACCAAGGTCCCCTCAGATAGGAATTACAAGTCATCCGAGAATGACTCCGAGGTTCCCATATGTGTGCCTCATCCCCATAATGTTGACCTCACCCAAATACGTGAATTCGAGGTTGCCACCGCCTTCGCTGCACCACCGAACTCACTCACAGGCGAGGTCCTCCTTGCGTGCACTTAATCGCCGACCCCCTAGAAGTCGCCCGCACAAAGTTTTGAAGAAATCCGCATGCCAAAGTCGGTGCTCTCTTGTGGCCGAGGTCATCCCGGTGTCAGGGTCCGCGCACTCCCAGCATGGCCGAACCCAAAGTCAAGGCTAAATTCTAAAAACTAAAATCCAAGTTAAAATGAAGGCTAACCCAAGGGCAAAATTAAATTTGAGCCAAAAAGAAATCATGGCTGACCAAAAAAATAAGTAAGAGAGAGAGAAAAGAGGAAGAAGAAGAAGACAAAATCTGATTTGTATCAAAGTAATCCAAGGCAAAAGCCCATAACAAGAAAGGATCAAACAGAACCAAAGATCTCCCAAACAGAAAACTCATGGTAAGAGACTTTTAAACTTCTATCCATTTTTTTTTCTTTCTCACAGGTCTATAGGACACCAAAACTAAGGCCGAATCCAAAGTCAATTAAGACTAAGTTTAAGAAACTAAGGCTAAAGCTGAAGTGAAAATAAAGATTGAAGCTGAAGTTAGAATCCAGAGCAATCTGAGGTTAAGCTCAAGATCAATCTGAGGTCAAGTTTAAGATCCATCCGAGGTAAAAGCAAAACAAATCCAAGGTAAAGATCATATAAATCTGAGGCCTGCAGAAGTTTAAGCACAAAAGATTGAGGCCAATAGAAATCTAATCTCAGTAAGTCAAGTTCATCAAAAGACCAATCCGAGGTCAGAACCTAAGCCAAGCTAAAGTCAGATCCCAAACTAATCCGAGATCAAAATCTAAGCCAGACTGAGGTCAGATTCAAGATCAAGCCAAGGTCAAAATCAAGGATAAGCTGAAGTTAAAATCACAACCGAGCCGAAGTCGAAATCATGATCGAGGCCAAGCTATCAAGTCTAGAAAAAAATTAATGTCCAAGAAGCTGACTCGATCAGAAGGAGTCCAACCCAAAAAGAAGGCTGAGGAAGCCAACCTAACAAGAACATCAATCAAAGAAGGCCGACTAGAGGTAAACTAACAAATTGGAGCGAATATGACAAGAAATTTCACTCCTTGTGCAGATCTATTATGACATTGACAAAAGGCATCATTGCTCATGGGCAAGTCGAATGAAGGCCTTTGATTCTTAAATAAGAGGTTAACCACGTTAGGAATAGAAGATGAATCTCATCCTAACATGGATGAAGATCCTTACAAGGAACATGAAGGTCTCTAATTCTTAAATAGGAGGTTAGTCTCATCTTAATGAGGATAAAGAACTTCAATTCTTAAATAAAAATTTAATCTCGTCTTAACGAGGGTGAAGACCATCTATGCCCTAAGGAAGACGCCCCATCAATAGCCCTTTTATGCCCCTAGGGAGAGGCCCTTTCAACGGCCCATAAGAAGAGGCCCACTCAATGGCTCTTTTATACCCGATAATTTTGTTAGGAATAGAAGGTAGACCGCATCCTAACAAGAATAAAAGCTATCTTGAAGGCCTCTGATTCTTAAACAGGAGGTTAACCTCATCTTAACGAGGATGAAGGCTTTTGGTTGTTAAACAAGAGGTTAATCTCATCTTAATAAGAGTGAAGATTGTTAGATATATGTGCCCTAGAAGCCAGAATTGGCTGACACTTGTAACACACTTCTAAGGGCAAAATTATAATTTTGACTAATATCCATAAAATGGATTATTTTCTATCACATATGTGTATTTAGTGTATGTGATACATCCTTTGCGTTAATGGTAATGATAATTCATATTTTCAAGAGTTGAAAATTTAAGATATGAATAATCATTGTTAACTCATAAAATGCTCCCGACCATAGGACCATCACGAGGATGGTGATTGATCCAGAAGGTTGGTGTACAACCGCTTCTCTTTAGTAAATGAGTCTTGAGTCTACGGTGTGGAGACATCGGAGTAAGAGTACAGGTACTCGTTAGAGAATGAGGGCACTGAGCGTGACCACCTCGAGTAGTCATTAGGGAGTCTACCTTCTCGTCAATGACTGACTCGATGCTGCAGTAGTGTGTCTGGTTCTTTGACCTGAGGTGCATCGGCAGTTCACCTTGAGGGTGTTATAGTTTGACTACACCATTACTCGGTCTCCTAGCCATATGGAATCCTGAGGTGTATGTTGGCTATAGCATGTTCATTGTAGGAACTGGATGGCATCAAGATGGAATCTATCTACCTCGGTGGTAGAGGAGCAGCCCTATGATCATCATGAGAATCAAGTCCAGAAGTCCATGGCCATGGCAGAGTGAAATAATAGAAAGAGTTTCTATTTAGATTTTCATATCGGACTCGAATCGAATGATTACATCATATGACAGAGACTAGGGTTTGACGAGTTTACCTTAACCCTAATCTGATCGGAGCTCAAGATAGAAGAACTTAATCACATAGGTAGCTACACCAAGAGGTTCACATTCAGCTCTGATGGGTTGCCACCATATACTGCTAGGTGTCACTGGTGGATTTTGGGAGCAATTAGAATGATTTAGATGATCGATCATTCTAGCTGTTCGAATCAAAAGAGTTCTGATCCATCGAAAGAAGTTTCGATGATGTCGATGACAGAGATCATGACATATCCCATTACCATACAGAACTGAACCTAACTGGGTCACACAAACAAGGGTTTGAATCTGGTGATCATCAATTGAACTGATCCAGTTCAATTGATCTGAATGAGATTCAATTAGGTTCAAGAAAATCGTGCTAGCACTCGATTGAACCTAACGTTCTTCTTTTGCTATCATAAATAAGTTGTCCTGTCTGAGCCAAAGGAGTTTGTGCTCAATCAGAGGCCTTCATATGGTCTGACTGAAGGTTGTCCAAGTCAAAAAAGGTTGTCTTATTTTGTAAGACATTACCTGCCATTTTTGGTCACCTGCCATTTCTTGTTCTTTGACTTTGGTCAAAAGTCTACCTTTGACTGGTCAAATGTTGACCATTGACACTTTGACTTTTGACCACATGTCATGCACCTATTGGAGAGCTGGTGGGGGCTTGTCCCCCTGCCAGAACCTGGCAAGGAAGAGGGCGCACGCCACCCTTAGGCGTGTGCCCAAGTTGAAGGTGCCTAGGAGTCCTTGTTGGACAAGGACTCCATCTCCTTTTTGGATTCCAATTAGAGTTCTCCTAAGAACCAACTTTGACTGGTCTTAGGCGCCCTCTAAGGAGGAATCCAAGGGACTCTATTCCCACCAATCAGATTTAGATCTGATTTCACAAAGAGTTGTGATTGGTTGGGAAGAAGAGAAGTTGGATCACAGTCAGTCTATAAATAAGACCCTGCACCCAACTCAGATTATAATAGAAGTTTGAGAAACCCCATGCCCCAAGGCTGCCTCTCCCTTCTTCCTCCATGCCAAACTCACCTTCTCCCTCTCCTCTCCACGTCCAAAAGGAGTTTTGGACCTTGGTTGGTGCAATCCAGATCAAAGAAAAGCGACTGAAAGCTAGAAGGCTGCGCTGCTGCAAAGGACGACTGCTGATCTTCAAAAGAAGTTTTGAAGATCCTCTAGATCAGATCCAGATCTGATTTTTGGAGACATGATAGAGAAGAAGAGGATCTCTAGATTCAGCCCAAGTGGATACCGGTAGAGGCCAGGCGCTTGCGTGGCTAGATCCAGAATCTTTTGCTGCAAAGAGGATCATCAACGGGTAATAGGATTACCCAAATTAGGTAAATTAAATTTGATTTAATTTATCCTTATTTTATTTTATTTATTAAAATAATAAGAATCAAATCTAAAACATCCTAGATTTGATACAGATCAAAAAAAAAAAATTTTGAAATATATCTCTTGATCTGATCAGATCTGAACGAATCTGGACCGAAAAATTAGGATTTCCCTTCAAAGACGTCTGTGCCCGAGGAGAGAGGCCTCTGCAACGGCTCTTTTGTGCCCCTACGGAGAGGCTCTTTCAATAGCCCATAGGAAGAGGCCCACTCAATGGCCTTTTTGTATCCTGACAATCTTGTTAGGAACAAAAGATGGATCTCATCCTAACAAAGATAAGAGCCATCTTGCAGGCCTCCGGTTCTTAAACAGAAAATTAACCTCATCTTAACAAGAGTGAAGGCCTTCGATTCTTAAATAGGAGGTTAACCTCATCTTAACGAGGGTAAAGACCATCTATGTCCTAAGAGAGAGGCTCCTACAACGATTCTTTTACGCCTCTGGAGAGAGGTCCTTTCAACGGCCCATAGGGAGAGGTCCACTCAATGACCCTTTTGTGCCCCAGCAATTTTGTTAGGAACAGGATGTAGACCTCATCCTAACAAGGATAAAAGCCATCTTAAAGATCTCTGATTCTTAAATAGGAGGTTAACCTTATTTTAATGAGGGTTAAGATTTTTGGTTCTTAAATAGGAGCTAAACTACGTTAGGAATATGAGGTAAACCTCGTCCTAACATAGGTAAAAATTCTTACAAGGAATACGAGTGCCTCTGGTTCTTAAATAAGAGATTAATCTCATCTTAACAAGGATGAAGGCCTCCAATTCTTAAAAGAAGGTTGAAAGTTGAGGTTAGTAGAAATCCGACCTTAGAAGATAGAGGTCTATAGAAATCCAAGCTAAGAATATCAAGGTCTATAAAAATTCGAGCTTAGAATGTCGATATTTGCAGAAATCCAATCTTAAAAGGCAGAGATCTATAGAAATCTGAGTTTAGAATATCAAGGTCTATAGAAATTCGAGCTCAAAGTATCAATATGTGAAAAAATCCGACATTAGAAGGCTAGATGCTGAGAAACATGTAGGATTTCTAGCTCTACTTTTAAAATTTTTTCAAAAATTAATTATAGCAAAAATAAAAATTAATCTAATTAATTTACATAAGCTATAGATCTGATTTACAAACTCTACAATATCAGGATCTAATATGATATATATATATATATATATATATATATATATATATATATATATATATATATAAGCATGCAATTAAATTTGAAAATAAGAATAATGAATAGTAAAATATTTTTACTATACTACATGTTCAGAATACGTTATCTTGCACAGGTAGATGATCTTCGCAATCAAGTCACCACCAATATGAATACTAGGTAAATTTGATCATCACGACATAGCCATACACACATCTGGCCTCTATGAATGGTCCACACAAGATTCTGATCCCGATCGGCTCCTCCTGAGTGCTAGCTTGATGAAGAATGCTCCTGATAGCTAGATCTGATCAAATAATTTCGATCTCCTTCCATCGAAACTTTGGATGCCCTAGATTAGCAAGATGGGTAGAAGAGAGGATGAGGAAGTACTCAAAATAATTTCATGAAGATCTGACACTTAGATCTTGTGAAATCAGAATAGAAACCCTAGATCAAGATCTAGGGTAGCACAACACTCAAACCCTGATGCCTAGTTTTCTCTCCCAATTTTTCTTCTTAGATTTTTTTCTTATTTTTTTTAGGTTATGGAAGGACTCACAAACTAGAGGAGAGGAGTATCAAAAAAAAATCTCACCCAAAAAAAATTCCAAAAATTTTATAGAGGGTGCACAAGTTAAGGTGGCGTGTGTAAGAGTTGGGATGAAGTGGTTTGCTATTTGAATTCAAATCCTATTTGAATTCAAATTGCAACCAGATCAAGCCCATCCATTTAGGACATGAGAAGGGAGGGTGCAAGCCTTCTTTTATGTAAAAAATAATTCATGCACTGATTTCTCAAGTACTTGATTGTGCTCAGAAATCTTCCATCACCGAATTAGAAATTCAGGTTATCCGACACCAAAGCACAATGAGTTGCTTGAAAGTCACTGTGGTGATCTCAGATCGAAGGGATATTTATATCCATATTCCATCAGAGTAAATCTTGATAGTAGAAAAGCTTCAGAGTTGATCACGTTCAGTATAGATGTACCCCTATATCTTATCTATATGCCATACCGGTGTCTCCATACTCCTTGGTTAAGAGGACAACTAACTCATATGGCACACAACAACCTATACTCGATAAATATTATCGTTCTTGATAAAATGTATCATTTGGTCACGAATAAGTTAATTACTGAATGACAACTCCTCCTTTGTCGGGTCTAAATAGTCCTAAGGACTTCATCACAGAAGAGTTCAATACAAGAAGATGCACAAGAGTGATGAAAAGCCCAAATAATAATTTTATTCATTTAAAATTTAAGTATAAATTATATTCAGCTCAACCATCTACAACTTAGATGATTGGCTTTAGGATATATTTTCCAACAACTCTTGCTTAGACTAAAGCCACTTGGAATAGTATCGAATACCCATCTTTCATTTATGATTATCGAACTCTTTGATTCCGAGAGCCTTAGTAAATGGGTCGGCCATGTTATCCTTTTTGTCGATCTTCTGAAGATCGACGTCACCTCGCTTCATGATCTCTCGTACAAGATAATAGCGACATAGAATATGCTTGGTGTGTTGATGAGCCTTCGACCCTTTGCTTGAGCTATGGCTCCAATGCTATCATAGTATAGTACAACCGAACCATCCAAGGAGGGTGCCACTCCCAGCTTGTCGATGAATTTTTGCAGCCACATAGCTTTCTTCGCAGTATTAGATGCCGCAACATATTTCACCTCGCATATAAAATCAGCCACATTGTGCTACTTCGAACTCTTCCAGTAGACCGCTCCACCATTTAGGATAAACACATAACCTGATATACTCTAGCTATTATCATGATTTGACTGAAAACTAGAATCAGTATATCCCATAAGTTTCAAGTCAGCATCTCCATAAATGAGCCACTAGTCCTTAGTATTTATCAAATACTTTAGGATTATCTTTAAATCTTCTAGTGATTCTCATTCAAATCAGACTGATATCTACTCACTATCCCTAGTGAGTATGCCACATCTGGTCTCCTACATGTTATGGCATATATAATAGAACCCATTGCCGAAGCATATGGAATTCTACTCATATGTTCTCTCTTTTGAGGAGTTGTCGGACAATCCTTTTTTGAGAGAGTAATTCCATGGCCTATCGGAAGATAGCATTTTTTGAAATTTGCCATGCTGAACCTCTTCAGCACGGTATCGATGTATGTAGACTGGGATAATCCAAGCTATCTTTTAGATTTTTTTCTATAGATCTTCATCCCTAGGATGTAGGAAGCTTTTCCCAAATCCTTCATGGAGAATTGTGATGATAGCCAAACCTTTATTCTCTATAATGCAGAAATGTCATTCTTGATTAAGAGAATGTCATCTACATACAGTACAAGAAATACTACTACAGAACCGTTAGCTCATTTATACATGCAGGATTTCTTTTCGTTCTTAATAAAGTCATACGTTCTGATCATCTTATCAAAATGCATATTCCAACTCCGCGATACCTGCTTTAATCTATAGATGGATCTCTGAAGCTTGCACATTTTGGACTTGTCTATAAATGTGAAACTCTCAAGTTGTATCATATACACCTCTTCATCTAGCTCTCCATTTAGGAAAGCTATTTTTACATCCATTTATCAGATCTCATAATCTAAGTATGCCGCTATCGTAAGCATAATCCGAATGGACTTGAGCATTGCCATCGGAGAAAACATCTCATCATAATCAATACCATAATGCTATCAATATCCTTTGGCAACCAAATGGGCTTCATAGATCTCTACCTTCCTGTCTGCGCTCTTTTTTCTTTTGAAAATCTATTTACACCCAATGAATTTTATCCCTTCAGGTGGATCAACTAGTGTCCATACATTGTTGATCTTCATGGACTCCATTTTGGACTTCATGGCTTCTAGCCATTTATCAAAGTCAGACTTTTGCATGGCATCCATGTAGGTGATTAGATCCTCATCATTCTCATCGAATTCGACAGGATCATCATCCCGGATCAAAAAATCATAGTATCTATCTAGTTGATGTGGTACTCTACCAAATCTCTATAAATGTGCCTCTACAACGGGCTCTGAGTTTGAATTTATCAAATCCATCTCTAAAGGTTTACTAGAATGTGTCAATTCTTTCACCTGTTGAACTTTATTAAGTTTAACATTAGAGGTAGCTATTCCTTCCCTAAGGAATTTCTTTTCCAAAAAGACTGCTTTATTGCTGATGAACATCTTTTGCTCTTCAGCAAGGTAGAAATAATAACCTCTAGTTTTCTTAGGGTACCCTATGAACAAGCACTTATCAAACTTAGATCCAAGCTTTTCTAGCTATAAATATTTAATATAAGTCGGACATCCCCATACCCTAAAGTGAGAGAGTGTCGGCTTACGCCCAGTCCATATCTCATATGGAGTCTTTATAATAAATATACTCGAAATATTATTCAAAATAAAATAAATAGTTTCTGGCACATAACCCTAGAATGAAATTGGCAGACTCGCAAATCCTATCATGGACCGAACCATGTTTAATAGGGTTCAATTCCTCCTCTCAGACACACCATTATGCTATGGTGTTCCAGGAGGGATTAATTATGAGAGAATTCCATTTTCTTCTAGATATGTCAAAAATTCATTTGGAAGATATTTACCTCTTAGTTTTGATCGAAGAGTTTTAATACTCTTTCCAAGTTATTTTTCTATCTCATTTCGATATCGTTTGAATATTTCAAACAAGTCAGATGTACTCTTGATAAGATAAACATACCCCTACCTTAATAGATCATTAGTAAACGTAATGAAATATTAATACCCATCTCTAGCACATGTGTTCATAGGTCCACATATATCAGTATGTACTAGATTCAGAAGCTCAGTGGCTTATTCATCCTTTTTAGTAAAAGATGATTTGGTCATTTTATCAAGAAGGCAGGACTCACAGGTATTCAATGATTCATAATCATTGGTGTTAAGAATATTCTTCTTGATTAACCTGTTGATCCTGTTCTTGTTTATATGACTGAGCCTATGTGCTAAAGATAGACATCGATGATATTATCTAATTTTGAATATTTATTAGATGTATATATTATACTAATAGACTGTGATAAAACATAAATGTCATTTCTTAATTGTCCCCATATTACTACAATATCATAATAATATCATAATAATTTTTTATTGATAAATAATAACCATCTTGGGCTAAAAGCCCAATAGATATTATGTTCATCATAAAAGATAGATAATAGTGACGGTCACTTAAAACAATATTATTATTTTTAAAAATAAGCTCAAGAGTTTCTAATGTCAGAACTGAAACTTTACTTTCATCCCCAATATTAAGAAAACTATCACCATTCTCAAACTTTCTACCAATTTGAAGTCCATGCAACGAATTATATATGTGAATTGGACTTCCAGTATCTAATACTTAGGTAGATGTATCACAAACAAAATAATGCAAGGTGTTATCATATAACAGTCTTGATCAGGAACCACTTGCTGATTTCTCCTATTCAGTCTATTTGGGTCAAGAGGACCATTCCTCTTTGGGTTTGTCTGATTAGGATCAATACTAGACCTCTCATTCTTAGGTCCTAAATGCTTGCCACTGTCTAATAGTGAATGAAACAAACATACACAAGCCATTCTATTTATCTAAAAGAAAAATATGAAATCTTATTAGTACTCAAATTATTTAATCATAAAGACTTGAATTTTAGTCTAAAGATTTTTTTACTATTTTTAAATAAATTGATAGCATCTACCTCCAATTCGAGAAATTACACTAGCTCCTTTTGGATACTAAAATCCACATAGACTACAGACGGGATCGAGGAAAGCTCTAGCCAACCCATGTGCACCTACAGGTAGGTTCATAAATAATTATTTCTTTAAATAATTTTTAATATTTAGATTTTATCCTAGAAACTAATTCAGTAGGCCGTGGCCTCCACTGAAAAGGTCTAATTAGGTCCAATCATTAATATGATTGAGTTTAGTGCATCAAACCAATGATAACCAGGTCCAAGAAAAGCTTTGGCCAACCTGATCACCATTAAGAGAGTTCTACCTAATCATCATATAATGGACAGTAATTTTAATATCCAGATGAACACCAGGTGTAACGCACCTTAAATGTCTACCTAGAAAATTGGACTCATTACTATTCATCTTAATGGAAGGTTATGACTTGATTATCCCCATAACTTAGTCATTTTAAGGATCTAATAATTTAGAGAATTTAGGTTACTTGTGATTTAAGGATAGAAGGATATGGACCAAATTACTTCCACTGACTTCACTAAGTCAAATCCTCTCACTAACTTTACAAAGTCAATTGGTTAGGACTAGAATCAATTTCGATCCATGGGCATCTAATTCAGTCTTATTGATTGCAATCAATCAAACTGATTCCTAGTGATATGGGTTAGCTCGAATCATCAAGTGATCTAATTAAATTCTAATCGATCATGTCGATCAGGTAAGTGAGATCAGTGGAATGGATATGCCATTAACTCATCAAAGATCGAATCAGTGCGAGTAACTCCTAATTAAAAATTACTGATCTTGGTTGCCAAACTTATCTTAGATACCAACTGGTTAATTAGGTTCAATCTGATTGACTTAATAATTATAAGCTCAACCGTATAGCCATGAATCAAGTCCATCTTGATCTTTATTAAAGACATGGACTCATCTAACTATAACTATTGAAGTTGATTCTAGAGAGTCCTTAACCTAATCTAAGTCAACACTTAGTTAGATTTGATCAATTATTCTTATTAAGTCCATTCTTCAACTAACCTTAGGTCTAACCCAATTAATAGATCTAATTCATCTAACCTAATAATCCATATTTTATGATTAATAACTTAGGATCTTTAATTCATAATTCTAGACCCAAATTCAACATCCTTAATTCTTAATTAAGTTCTTAGGCTGAGGGTTGGGATTCAGCATTTTAAAAATATTTTTCAAAATTTTGAAAGGTTCAACATAACTAAGCACTATTCACCAAATAGGTTGATCTATTTCAAAAATTGGGTCGACTCATTTCACAAACAGTACTAATTATAGGTTTTAATCTAGATTTATGTATAATACATAAAAAATCATGAATCAAATTAGATCTAATCTAAATTTTTATTCATAATTAAAAATCAGATCAAAATAATACAATCAAATTATAAAAATTATTAGATCAAATCTAAAATTTTATGATTTATTGATCTAGATCAGCATGTATCAAGACAACCTACACTGTAGGGATAAACCCAATAGCAGGATAATCTACAGTCCATGCGATCATATTATTTTATTTTCTAATCTAAAAATAGATTATTATTTAGATCTAATCTAAAAAATAATCTAAACATGCATATAGATCACATTAAATAACCGAGATGCTTTGATACCATTGCTAGGAAATATGTAGGATTTCTAACTCTACTTTCAAAATTTTTTAAAAATTAATTATAGTAAAAATAAAAATTAATCTAATTAATTTATAAAAGTTATAGATCTAATCTACAAACCCTATAAGACCAGAATCTAATATGATATATATGCATGTAATTAAATTTGAAAATAAGAATAATGAATAGTAAAATATTTTTACTATATTACGTGTTCAGAATACGTTACCTTGCATGGGTAGATGATCTCCATAATCGAGTTACCATCAATATGAACACCAGATAGATCTGATCATCAAGATGCAGCCACACACACATCTAGCCTCCATGGATGGTCCATACGAGGTCTTGATCTCGATTGGCTCCTCCTAAATGCTAGCTCGACGAAGAATGCTCTTAACAGCTAAATCTGATCGAACAATTTTGATCTCCCTCCACCAAAACTTTGGATGCTCTGGATAAGCAAGATGGATAGAAGAGAGGATGAGGAAGTACTCAAAAGAATTTCACGAAGATCTAAAGCTCAGATCTTGCAAAATTAGAATAGAAATCCTAAATCAAGATCTAGGGCAACACAACACTCAAACCCTGGTGCCTAGTTTTCTCTCCCAATTTTTCTTTTCAAATTTTTTTATTTTTTTTTTAGGCTATGGAATGGCTCACAAACTAGAGGAGAGGAGTCTCAAAAAAAATCTCACCTAGAAAAAATTTTAAAAATTTTATAGAGGGCGCACAAGTTAAGGTGGCATGTGTAAGAGTTGGGATGAAGTGGTTTGCTATTTGAATTCAAATCCCATTTGAATTCAAATTGCAATTAGATCAAGCCCATCCATTTAGGACATGAGAAGTGTTAGATATATGTGCCCTAGAAGCCAGAATTGGCTGATACTTGTAATACACTTCTAGGGGCAAAATTATAATTTTGACTAAAATCAATAAAATGTGTTATTTTCTATCACATATGTGTATTTAGTGTCTGTGATACATCCTTTAAGTTAATGATAATGATAATTCATATTCTCAAGAGTTGAAAATTTAAGACATGAATAATCATTATTAACTCATAAAATGCTCCTAACCATAGGATCACCATAAGGATGGTGATTGATCCAGAAGATTGGTGTACAATCGCTTCTCTTTAGTAGATGAGTCTTGAGTCTATGATATGGAGACACCGGAGCAAGAGTATAAATGCTCGTTAGAGAATGAGGGTACTGAGCGTGACTACCTCGAGTAGTCATTAGGAAGTCTACCTTCTCGTCAATGACTGACTCGATGCTGTAGTGGTGTGTCTGGTTCTTTGACCTAAGGTGCATCGGTAGTTCACCTTGAGGGTGTTATAGTTTGACTACACCATAACTCGGTCTTCTAGCCATTCGAAATCCTGAGGTATATATTGGCTATAGCATGTTCATTGTAGGAATTGGATCGCATCAAGATGGAATCTATCTACCTCGGTGGTAGAGGAGCAGCCCTATGATGATCATGAGAATCAAGTCCAGAAGCCCATGGCCATGGCAGAGTGAAATAATAGAAAGAGTTTCTATTTAGATTTTTACATCGGACTTGAATCAAATGATTACATCATATGATAGAGACTAGAGTTTGATGAGTTCACCTAAACCCTAATTTGATCGAGGCTCAAGATAAAAGAACTTAATCACACAGATAGCTACACCAAGAGGTTCGCATTCAGCTCTGATGGATTGCCACCATATATTGCTAGGTCTCACTGATGGATTTTGGAAGCAATTAGAATGATTTAGATGATCGATCATTCTAGCTGTTCGAATCAGAAGAGTTCTGATCAATCGAAAAGAGTTTCGATGATGTCGATGATAGAGATCATGACATATCCCATTACCATACAGAACTAAACCTAACTGGGTCATACAAATAATGGTTTGAATCTAGTGATTATCAATTGAACTAATCCAGTTCAATTGATCTGAATGAGATTCAATTAGGTTCAAAGAAATCGTATTAGCACTCGATTGAACCTAACATTCTTCTTCTACTATCATGAATAGTTGTCCTTATTGAGCCAAAGGAGTTTGTGCTCATTCAAAGGCCTTCACTTGGTCTGACTGGAGCCTGTCCAAGTTAGAAAAGGATTGTCTTATTTTGTAAGACAATACCTGCCATTTTTGGTCACCTGCCATTTCTCGTCCTTTGACTTTGGTTAAATATTGACCATTGACACTTTGACTTCTGTCCATATATCATGCACCTATTGGAGAGCTGGTGGGGCTTGTCCCCCTACCAGAACTTGGCAAGGAGGAGGGCGCACACCACCCTTGGCATGTGCCCAAGCTGGAGGCGCCTAGGAGTCCCTGTTGGATAGGAACTCCATCTCCCTTTTGGATTTCGATTAGACTTCTCCTAAGAATCAAGTTTGACTGATCTTAGGCGCCATCTAAGGAGGAATCCAAGGAACTCTATTCCCATCAATCAGATTTAGATCTGATTTCACAAAGGATTATGATTGGTTGGAAAGAAGAGGAGTTGGATCACGCACAGTCTATAAATAAAACCCTGCGCCCAACTCAAAGAGCAATTGAAATTTCCACGCCCTAAGACTGCCTCTCCTCTCCTTCTCCATGCTAAGTCCACCTTCTCCCTCTCCTCTCCATGCCCAAAGGAGTTTGGAATCTTAGTTGGTGCAATCCAGATGAGAGAAAGGCGACAAAAAGCTAGAAGGCAGCGCTACTGCAAAGGAGAACTTCTGATCTTCGAAAGGTGTTTTGAAGATCCTCCAGATCAGATCCAGATCTAATTTTTGAAGATGTGATAGAGAAGAAAATCTCTAGATCCAGTCCGAGTGGATATCGATAGAGGCTAGGTACTTACGTAGCTAGTGTTAGATATATGTGCCCTAGAAGCCAGAATTGGCTGACACTTGTAATACACTTCTAGGGGCAAAATTGTAATTTTGACTATAATCAATAAATGGGTTATTTTCTATCACACCTGTGTATTTAGTGTCTGTGATACATCCTTTGAGTTAATGGTAATGATAATTCATATTTTCAAGAGTTGAAAATTTAAGATATGAATAATCATTATTAACTCATAAACAACTCTCGACCATAGGATCATCACGAGGATGGTGATTGATCTGGAAGATTGGTGTACGATCGCTTCTCTTTAGTAGATGAGTCTTGAGTCTACGGTGTGGAGACACCGGAGCGAAAGTATAGGTACTCGTTAGAGAACGAGGGCACTGAGCGTGACCACCTCGAGTAGTCATTAGGAAGTCTACCTTCTCGTCAATGACTGACTCGATGCTGCAGTAGTGTGTCTGGTTCTTTGATCTGAGATGCATCGGCAGTTCACCTTGAGGGTGTTATAGTTTGACTACACCATTACTCGATCTCCTAGCCATATGGAACCCTGAGGTGTATGTTGGCTATAGCATGTTCATTGTAGAAACTGGATTGCATCAAGATGGGATCTATCTACCTCGGTGGTAGAGGAGCAGCCCTATGATAATCATGAGAATCAAGTCCTGAAGTCCATGGCCATGGCAGAGTGAAATAATAGAAAGAGTTTCAATTTAGATTTTCACATTGGACTCGAATCGAATGATTATATCATATGACAGAGACTAGGGTTTGACGAGTTTATCTTAACCCTAATCTGATCGGGGCTCAAGATAGAAGAACTTAATCACACAGGTAGCTGCACCAAGAGGTTCACATTCAGCTCTAATGGGTTGCCACCATATACTGCTAGGTGTCACTGGTGGATTTTGGGAGCAATTAGAATGATTTAGATGATCGATCATTCTAGCTGTTCGAATCAGAAGAGTTCTGATCCATCGAAAGGAGTTTCGATGATGTCTATGATAGATCATGACATATCCCATTACCATACAGAACTGAACCTAACTGGGTCACACAAACAAAAGTTTGAATCTGGTGATCATCAATTGAACTGATCTAGTTCAATTGATCTGAATGAGATTCAATTAGGTTCAGTGCCCTCATTCTCTAACGAGAAGGTAGACTTAATTTATCTTATTTAATTTATCTTATTTTATTTTATTTATTAAAATAATAAGAATCAGATCTGAAACATATTAAGATCTGATTGGGATCAAGAGAAAAATTTTTGAAATATATCTCTTGATCTGATCAAATCTGGACGAACCTGGACCGGGAAATTAGGATTTTCCTTCAGCTAGATCTAGAACCTTCCGCTGCTTACAGGATCATGAACGGATAATAGGATTATCCTACATCAAGGTACATTAAATTTGATTTAATTTATTTAGATTTTATTTTTATTATTAGAATAATAAAGATCAGATCTGAAATATCCCAGATCTAATTAGAATTAAAGAAAAATTTTTTTGAAATATATTGCTTGATCCGATTAGATTTGAACGAACCTGGTCCGAAAAATCAGGATTTTTCTTCAAGAAGGAAGGGTGTAAGCCTTCTTTTGTGTAGAAAATAATTCATGAGAACATCTTTCTTATGGAGAAAAAAATGACGCAAAGAGGGTGAGGTGGCACATGGAGGACTAGGTCAAACTAGTCTTAAAATCTCTCATCCACTTGAACCAACCCAATCCAAATTGGTTAGGCTTAATTAGACCAGATTAAATCTAACTAATTTAGGCTCAATTAGACTTATTCAAATCCTAATCAAATTAGAAATTAATTAAGTCCAATCCCTAATCAAATCAGGGATCAAACTTTCTCGACGATTAAATCATCACATAACCTAATCGGATCAAATCCAACTGAATCCAATTTAATTAGAATTGATTCAAAAATAATTACTCAATCAAATTGAGTTAATTAGTGATCAAATTATTAATTAAATCTCTCATAAATATGAAGTCCAAATTCAGTGGGTATTCGGACAATAAAGTTTCATTAAAATAAAACTCTTGATCGAAGAGTCTCAAACTAGTGGGACTCTTAATTTCAGTATCCAAAACAAGTGAAATTTATGATCATAGAGTCTAGACTCTCGATCACAGAATTTCAGACAAGTATGACTCATAGTTCTAGAGTAGTAGGACTCTTGGTCGAAGAGTTCCAATCCAGTGAAACTCTTGACCATAGAGTCCAAGTCCACTAGGACTCCTAATCATAGAGTCTCAAACAATTAGGACTCAGAGTCCTAATGCAGTAAGACTCTCGATCGAAGAGTCCCAGTCCAGTGGAACTCTTGACCATAGAGTCCTAGTCCATTAGAACTCTCAATCATAGAGTCTTAGACAACTAGGACTCAAAGTTCTAATGTAGTAAGACTCTTGGTCGAAGAGTCCCAGTCTAGTAGGACTCTTGACCATAGAGTTTTAGTTCAGTAGAACTCTTTATTAGCCATTAGATCATGTAGGAATCTCTAGTGTGTGTGATCTCGTAGGTTCGAATCTAAGTCGGTAGCACATGAACTACCTTTTTGTACTAATCGAAGTGGCCATCTAGCAGTGGTATCCGATGTCCGAATAGATTGAATAGTCATAATTGCAACATTCAAAACCTACGTGAATATGGTTACCGTATAATTCATTCATTTGACCTCTGTGTATAGGATGACTCAAAGTTAAGCTGTCAACTCTGATAAGTACATCCAAATTGTATTTCAAAGCAATTAGTCCTGTGACCCCTCCCTAGGACTACCCTGGCCAAGGATTTGCTAAATTAAAATATAATTAAACACTGCTTCTAAAATCAGAAGTGATCAATTCCATGTTGATACATGCACCAACTCCTCAAGTACTTGACTGTGCCCAAAAATCTTTCATCACTAAATTAGAAATTCAGGTAGTCTGGCATCAAAGCATAGTGAGTTGCTTGAAAGTTATTATGGTGATCTTAGGTTAGAGGGACATTTATACCTATATTCCATCAGAGCAAATCTTGATAGTAGAAAAGCTCCGGAGTTGGTCACGTTCAGTGCAGATGTATCCTTACATCTCACCTGCATACCATACCAGTATCTCCACACTCCTTGGTTAAGAGGACAACCAACCTATATAGCATACAATGACCTACACTTGATAAACGTTGTCGTCCTTGGTAACAATATATCATTTGATCATGAATAAGTTCAAGGACTAAATGATAAATCCTCCTTTGTCGAGTCTAAATAGTCCTAAGGACTTCATTATTGAAGAGTTCATTATAGCAAGATGCATAAAAGTAATAAAAAGCCAAAATAATAATTTTATTCATTTAAAATTTAAATATAAATTATATTCAGCTTAACCATTTACAACATAGATGATTGGTTTTAGGATATATTTTCCAACACTAAGGTCAGCAGAAATATAGGCTTAAAAATATGAGAACAAAATTGAATCCGAGCTAAAGGATAAAGACCTTCGAAATAATTTCAATAAGAAATCTAAAGAATCTGAGTCTAAACGACATAAAAGAGCATGTCTTCGGCAAGTTCGACCTAATATACTTTCTTCGTCTGAACCAAAACTCGGACTCGGAAGTAGAGAGGCTATTGTTTGGAGAATTTTCATACTAGTCGAAGACATGAGACGATAGTCTCTAGCCCAACTCTTGGCTTTCATGTACTTCGAAAATCAATATGCTCTGGCTTCCACCCGCAGATGCCTGCATCAAGTTAAAAGTCATCAGAAGGCTGAAGTCGAGATTAGAATTTAGGTTGAGTTGAAAGTCACCAAAAGGCTGAAGCTAAAGTCCAAATTCAGGCCAAGCTAAAGGTCTTCAGAAGGCTGAAGCCAAGATCAGAATTTAGACTGAATTAAAGGTCATCAGAAGATTGAAGCCAAGATTAAAATTTAGGCTGAGCTAAAGGTCATCAGAAGGCTGAAGTTGAGGTTAGAATTAAAACTAAATTGAAGGTCACTAGAAGGCTGAAGTCGAGGTCCGAATTTAGGCCGAGCTAAAGGTCATCAGAAGGCTGAAAATGAGGTCAGAATTTAGGCTAAATTGAAGGTCATTAGAAAGCTGAAGTCAAGTTCAGAATTCAAATCGAGCTAAAGGTCATCGAAGGTTGAAGCCAAGATCGTAATTCAGGCCAAGCTAAAGATCATCAGAAAAAAAGGAGTGGTTATAAGAAAAGCATGAAAAACTTGCCCCACTCTCAGCTCCAGGTTATCAATTTATATAATTAAGAGATAGTCCCTCACATGCCATGAGGGAACAATACTTGACATGATTTCTGAGGATATTTTAGTGGGCAAGCAAAATATCTCTGACAATTTTCTACTCTCCTATGACTAACAACTCATGAGCCTATCCTAACAAACTTTGTCCACCTGTAAAAAAGGCAAAAAAGAGGGATTCTAAGGTATGTAAACTCTTTTCTCCGAAAAACGTTCATTTCTTCCTTTTGTTGAATGAAAAACTGACTTGAGCATCGGAGGATCTCATCGGAGTTAATTTCGATCGAGAACTTCTCTTATAGGTACCACTATCATCATTTCATCACCGTCGACCCACCGTCATCGTACAACTCTAGCTAACCTAGTCTCGAGATGAATTTTCATATTAATAATATTAAAAAAATTTTAGTTCAAAATTTTTCATGGGTCAACCCGGCAGTCAATCCTCGTGGCAAAAGCAACATTTTGAGAAGAGGGAGCAGAAATCAGCATTGCCCACTGATCGGTAATTTACATTTACTATAGGTACACACCCATCCATCGGAAGAGTTTTGGTGGTGGCATGCCATTCCGTCCTCGCAGTTCAACGGTAACGTTTTGAAGTTTCCGGGTTTACCATGACGATAAGATGTCGTTGTTTTTTCTTTTTGGTAGACGGTGCCTAATAAAGTTGTGACCAACCGATCCAAAAAATTTATGACCTTGGATTTCTTATGTGCTTAAAACCTGAAACCTTGAAAATTCGTGTGAAAGCTGAAGCATTTACTGCTGGAAATTAACTCGACCATTTATCATATGAAATTATAATATTCCAAGTCTAAAACTTCCAAGGATTATTGTCTAGTATCGGAAATCTGGATTTTATTGTGGGAAACGTGAAGCCAAGTTTTGAAATCTTGCTCCATAGATCTCAAGAATATACCACTCCAGAGACAGCTAAACTAAGGAAGGCCAGTAAACCTCATGTCCCACTATTATAACGTTTTCTGTCTCCATCCATGGGATTAGCCTCGCCGCATGAGGCGGGTGTTTCCATGGCACCAAAGCTGAGACTATTCATTATATCCGATCATCATCGGCCACGTGTACCGTAGCGCGTCCTCTCAAGTCACGACGGTAGCGATCATGACGGATGCGAAAATCCCGGTTCCAATCGGGCTATGGAATCCTTCACGACCGCCGTTCCCGTGACGCCGTTTGCCGGATCGGTGCGAGCGGGGGCACCGAGCGAGGCGCTGCGGTCTTTTAAAACCGTCTTCCTCCGATAAATATTTATAAATATTTTTACCCCCCAGCTTATGCTAATTCATTCGCGCATCCGAGAGCGGGAACTTGTCCGTGGAAAACTCGAAAACAGAGCGGATGGCAGCCAATGATGGAGAGAAGAAGGTAGTCGAGGAATCGCCAGCCGAGAAGGAGCGCGGAGCGGAGGAGGTCGTCTCCGTGGAGCTGCCGGCGCCACCGGGCTGGAGGAAAAAGGTTCGGTTTCGAATCTTTCCATCCCTTTTTTGGGACCTCTGATTTGTGCTTCTCTTTTCCTGTCCTAATTTCATGTTGGCTGGTTGCTTTTATGCTTCTGAGCTCAGATCTTTGTTCCATTTGTCTTTTGTGGTGTTCTTGCTTTGCCTGCTAGGGTTTCTGAGCTTTTACCGTGTCCGCTTCCGGTGGTTTCTTCGTCAATATTGGTTTGGTTTTGGGACGTCTGATTCGTAGTTCTCTTCTCGTGTCCTAATTTCTTGTTCTCTGGTTGTTTTTATGCTTTGGAGCTGAGATCTTGGTTCCGTTTGTCTTTTGCGGAGTACTTGCTTTTCCTGCTAGGGTTTCTTAGCTTTTTTTCTTGTCTGTTTCCGGCGATTTCTTGATCAAGACTGGTTTTGGAGCGGTTTTAGTCAGGATTAGGGTTTTGAAACTGTTTTTTTTTGTTGAGTTTGGGAGATTTTGAGGCTGTGGGTGCTTGATCTCGGCGAATTGTCGTGTTTCCTTCCCGAACCGGCTAGATGAAGTGCTTGGGTGTTGGGACGATGTAGGTTTAGGTATGACTTGTTTGTTCATGGTAGGTAGTCCCAGCTCATCGGACTGTTCGGCCTGCGTTGATCTTTTTGATTCTATACTGGAAATATGACTGCAAGAGAAAAGACCTGTGATGTTTGGATGCCAGCGGTGTGGATGGAAGTACGGCTAAACATGAATTTCCTACCAGAGTTGTGTTCTTTATCCACTAATTACATTTCATGGCTGCTTAAAACGCTTTCCCCCCTTTTCCATTTGTCTGATAGGAAGTTTTAAATCTGGTTACAGAACATTGGAGATTTAAGGTAATTGAACCTTGATTACAACTTCAATAGTACAATATCTACGTTTTGAGTTATGCAGTAATTTGAATTGCATTTGTTGATTTTTTTTGTTTTTTATATGTCATGTCCCTGACCCAAGTTCAAGCATGGTGATAATCCGCCTCGCACATGTAGGGTTGGGCCTTATGACCATGCAAGGCAACACCCTGTCAATTAAACAAATATAAGCAAACTAACAATTATCCATGAAACAGGTAGGATAATGATCAAATTTTAAAAATCTTAAACAATCTCCAAAACTAACCAAACTAGTTCCCAAAATATTCTCACTTTACATTTTCAGGTAAACTATAACTTAACAACATAACCACTTACAAAGTTTTAAGAGATTCATATAATTCTACATATAACAATACTTAGGAGGTTCTAAAGAAAATTCTAAAGGATCATTTGATGCAGCTAAATTTAGAGCCTTACTCTAATCTCACAATCCAACCTCTATCCTTTTCACCTGTCTCTCAAACTTTGCAAAAATACAGAAATAAGAAAAGTGAGCTAATAGTCCAATAAATAACCAAAACCATAATTAGAGAGAGCAAACAAATATAACAAATAAAACCATAATAAGTGTGTGATACAAATAATTTATTTAGCAAAATAGTACTTCCGTGATCAAAGTCGTACATATAGTTCCAAAATATTCCAAATATATCATTTTCCAAATTAATATTTCAAATATGATTTGAATAGCATTTTAGAAAACCAATTTTAGAGCCAAGGTTACCTATGCTAATATTTTTTGTATTGTATGATTGTTATTTTCTAAAATATTTTATCGAGTCTTCAGTCCATACAACTATAGCCACATATCAACCTTGTGATAGGATCCAAAGATGACATTTGACCCTTGTAGAGTAGGTCTAAAGTATCATCTTAACTCTTACAAAGCAGGTTCAAGGTACTACACTTAACCTCCATGAAATAGGTCTAACATATTGGACATAACCTCTATGGAGTAGGTCCAAAATAATCAAGTGCCAAAATCATGGTTTGCCATAATCTCCGATACGAGACATACCATACGGTACTAGTATGGTGTCTTGTACCGTTCCAATGGTATACTATCTTATACCATACCGAACCATGTACCGATGCTGTAATAGGATGGTATGGTACGGGGTTTGATATCGAGACGATGAATCTTGCTTGAAACAATCAAATGCTAACATATAATCCTTATTGGCAAGGTCCAAAAAATAACTAGATTGGAAGTCCAATCAATGCACATAAATTCCAATTATTTAATCAGTATTACTATGTTTTATTTTTGTAATGTACCAATATGACTCAATAATTTACGAATTCACAATTGTACCTGAATATCAAAAGTTCAAATAATTGATATATAGGCATGATTTCTCAAATAAATATTTCAAACACTTCAAAAATACACCATCCATAAGTCTATGCAACAGTTTCTAATAACTCAATTATTTTTCATAATTATGGCAATAACTCATGATTATAAAAGCACATGGATGTCACAGATAGTTAATAGTTCGATAACACAATAATTTTCTGCTTGATCCAATTTACAGATATAGGAAGCATATTATACAATTTTCAAAGCAATCAACGAGAATTATTACAAAATATATTTTGAAAATAAATATATTATTTAAAATTATTTTGATTAGGTTAAGGATACTTACCTTGTGAATGCAGACTACAATTAAGCCCAACTATTCCAAAATATTCCCTTCAAGACCTAATAACCCATGATATAGTAGCATAAATTTAAGAATAATTTCTAAAATCCTCAAAATTTTTAATTGACTTGTTAAATTAATTTACCAAGAACTTGGAAGTTACTTACGGAATGCTAAGTCTAACAAGAGAGCCTTTTTGTTCCAATACAATCTTCTCTAGCTCTTGTAAGAGATCTTAATTTTAGTTTTTAACTTCCAGTAAAGCTTGCAATTATGGCTGTTCAAGTGTTTAAACTGTTTGATGTCATTTCATCAAAACCTGCCTTTTGGAACTCACATGCTTGCTCACATACTGATTAGGCAACTCCCTACATATTGATCCAAGCATCGATCCAAATCGTTCCTCACAATAAACAATGGATCTCCTTGTCACAAGCTAGTCATGTAAAGATAAAACAATGGAAACAAGAAACTATCTAGCTTCACTCCTTCCATTCGCATCCAAATTATGAGCTTCTGCACTCCTTCCTTAATCAAGCCATTCTTGAACTCACCAACTTCAAAATTTTGTGCATTCCAAGAAGTGACACTCCTTACATGCTCATCTAACACTTGCTGAGCATTTTCGAGACTCCCACATTTGAAGTACAAAAGTATCAGGGAATTAGCCACCATGGTATCAGAATCCAAACTTGTGGAGGAGGTGAGAGCAAAGGTAAGGATGGGGGTGGCGGTGAATACTATGGGGAAGGCATAGGCATAGACTTGTTGGGTGATGTGAAGGGAGCCTAAGATGGAGCAGATAGTGGTGGATGGTGATGCTTGGCTTAATGGTGATGACGATGACTAGGACAATGGCGGTGGGGGACTTGATTCCATCAAGAGATAGAGAGAGGAAGGGAAACATTGGGGAGAGAGGAGACAAAAGAGAGAGAGATAGTGGCTTGATTAAGAAGTCGAGGAGCGGAAGAGAGGAAGGCTAGGAGGCGGGGCTTGAGGCGGTGGTCGTGGGTCAACCGCATGAAATAGGGGACTTGTTTTTTTATTTCCAATCTTGAGGTGGTGGATAGGAGGCGGGGATGCGAGGTGGTGAATGGGAGGCAGTTAGGGCGATGGTGTGTCTCGAGAAGAAAGAGAGGTGCGGTGTGGTTGTGAGAAACAAGGACTTTGTTCCCTATATTTCTCATTTAGTTGGAGAAGGGCATCGCCTCACAGGCAGGCTCGATGAAGGCTTAGGCCATGGGCTTGGGTATTAATCCTCTCCTCAATTAACTTTTATATTTGCAATTAGCATACCCGAATGCAGTGTTATTAAGGCATTCGCTTAGGCGCGCCTAGACACTCAAGCGAGGTGCCCTTGGCTGAAAGCATCTTAGCCTCCTCCATGCGAGGCATCTTCAGCTAGGCGAGCACCTCTGCCACCTAGGCGCTCGTCTTTGGCACCCAATTAAAATTGGTTTTGTCTCCTAGCTGTTTAGCTTCCAATTTAATAGCTGCAATTCACTTCAATTTGAAATTACAGCTATGGGTAATAGATAAATTATTTAAAAAAATAAAAAGAAAGGTTACTTAAGTAATTTATGACCTATTTGATTAGTTCATATTCAGAGCCACCAGAAGAGATTAGTTATAGTTCAAAAGAAGAGATTGAGGAGAACATAGAGAATGATCTATTTGATGATGGAGGAGGTGATAGGTATAGAATCTGATGAAGACTTTTAGTTTTAGATTTTTAGAATAGAACAATAGACTGCCCTCTATAAGTAATGGAGAAAATAGAAAACTCAGAAAAATTTTTATTGTTTGGGTATGGTGTTTAGACAAAAAAATCTAATGAAGACTTTTAGTTTTGGATTAGATTATTAGAACAATGGACTCTAATGAAGACTTTTAGTTTTAGAATAGACTATATTTATTTTTGAATTTTCTTTTTTTCCTAAAAAATGGCACCTGACTTCAGTCAGGCGCTCGCTTTTTCAGCACGTAGTGCCTCAGGCGCTAGACAAGGTCTAGCACCTTAAGAGCGCCTAGCGCCCCTAACAACCTTGCCTGAATGTTCAAATAATTGAGGATACTTTGGCCTTATTTGTTCCTCCAACTCCTAAGTAGCCTCTTATACAAATGATTTTTCCATTGCATTTTAACATATGAATAAAACATCGCCACAATACCAGGTCTTTTTGATTGATAATTTGCATAAGGTACTCATATGTTAAATCCTCTCTAAGTTGCCAGGCTACAACATGGCTACAATTTGGTACACATTTTATACATATAGATATATGAAAAACATTTTGTACACTAGTAAGTGTAGATGGCAAGGCAATTAAATATGCCACTTCACTAACCCTTTCTAGGATTTCAAATGGATTCATATATCTAGGGCTTAGCTTATCCTGAATCCCAAATCTTACAATCTCTTTGGCAAGGGATACCTTAAAACATACATGGTAACCTACCTGGAATTTTAGTTCTCGCCTCCTTACATCGGTATTACTTTTCTATCTACTTTGGGTTGTGCAGAGATGCTCACTGATTAATTGAATCTTTTTCATTGTTTGTTGCACAAGTTTTGGTCCTAATAATTTTTTCTCACCAATATCATTCCAACATATAGGTGATCTACATTTCCTTCCATATAATGCTCCATAAGGTGCCATTTGTATGCCGGCCTAGTATTTGTTATTATAGGAAAATGCTACCAAAGATAAATGTTTCTCCTAGGAATCTTTCATTCCAATGATGCAGGCTCTCAACCTATCCTCCAATATTTGAATGACCCTCCTTGATTGCCTGTTTGTTTGAAGGTGGAAAGCAGTCAAAGAATTAGGTTTAGTTCCTATGACCCTATGCAAACCTTTCTAATATTTATATGCAAATCTAGTATCCCAATCTAATGCAATAGTCACAGGGTCAACTTTCACTTAGGAATAGGTAGAGGTTGCAATTGTTCTCCTGATCTTTGATGCTTACCTTTCACTTGTTAACACACCAGACATTGTGCAACAAATTGTGTAATTTCTATTTTTCATATTATTCCACTAAAAGGTTTCCTTTAGTGTGGTTCTTCCACGGTGTACTATATAACAGGAGCCTCTTCTAATCACTAACTCCTTGGTGGTTTCGTTTTTAGAATTATTACTCTACAATACCATGTTTAGGGAAGATGGCATTGTTTACCTTGAGTTCTTATGATGTATGAAATTCTCTTTGACCTGCAAGCTTTGTACCTGACAATATAGCTAGGGTTTGGGACATTGCTAACATATATAGATGCCATTATGAGTAGGGAACAATTAACTCTATAAGCATCTTCACCAATTATCCCAAATTGAATCTACAATCTACGGCTTAATTCATCCCATATCTCAAACCTCAAAAATTTTTGTCAGAAATACATGATTACTCACTTAAAGCTTTGGTTTCACCTTCTTGCACTAACATAAGTCTTTTGTGCACTCCGAGCTGTGTGGAGCTACTCTCCAGTTTGCTAAACCCTTTCCACTATTTAATGCACAATTTTAGGTGCCAAAAACTTCTTTCACAATTATTATTCTAGCAGACAAGAATCTAGAATTTTTGCCACATAATGCCTTATAAGATGTCCTTTGAAGGGTAGCTTGTGAATTGTGATTAATATTATTATAAACAAATTCTATCAAAGGCATCCCCTAAGCTCCTTAGATCAATGGTACAAGCATATTCTCCAGGTCTATATAACCTTGTTCAGTTGATCCTCTATTTAAAGGTAAACGCAATACTATTTGTTTAACGCCGAAGGCTAGATGTTGTGTTGCCTAAAAATAAGCATAACCGAATCGTTAGGCACATGAAACCTGATGTTAACCATTAGGGATCCATACTTGTGATCACCAGAGTCTATCAATGAAATAGGCTCGACCACTGTTCAGATCTTTTGCAATTGTGTGAGAATCTCAAGTAGCTTTAATCACTTAGAATGATTATGCTATAACAGCTTGCATGTACAAATTAATTAAAAAAATAGATGCTGTTCATATACTTCCTTTAAGTTTATGTAATCTAAATAGTGGAGGTCACATTTTAAGTCTCAAAGTTTCATCATAAGCTTCAAATACTAAATTCAACCCTTTTCAATAATTCTTAATTATTAACAACCAAAACTCAATTTGGTGTCTCCGCAGTTTTTTTTTTTTTTTTTAACGAGCATTACTTTTTTTTTTTTTTTTTTAACAAGCATTACTTTGATCACAACACATTCAATTTTCTTTCAAGAAAGAGATAATTCAATCCTTATATATCAAACACATTTCAATCAGCATCTTATGACCGATAATTTCCAAGTCTCCAAGTTCAAAACAAAGTTAGATATAATTCTAATTTTAGTTTCCTTTAATAGCTGCTGCTCTTGTCACTAAATATGCAATTACCTAATAAACTTCCCACTTAATTACTTTTCTTAACATTTGTTTTGTTTTTATATTAATAGACTTACTTTTCTAGCCCTTCCACCTCTAGTCTTCTTGCATGCCACTTGAGGAGTTCCTATTGAGCAATATTTTAATGGAGATGTTGAGGGGGCAAAAGCCATCAACGGCCCTAGCTTTTTCTTGACATATTTTGTCTCCCTCAGAAACCTATCTTCTCTCCTCCTCCCCTCTTTTCATTGAACCCTCTCTTTTCAATAAAAAGTAGTGGTAACATTTAAACCTTGTCCTAGATAGTCCCTACTCTAATTGTCAATCTCTATGCTTGCCAAATTTCCTTGGTATATTCTTTGCCTCTTTGTCTCCATCTTAACCTTGTCATCAAGATACTCGAAACCATCGTACTCTATCAACATCTTAGTTAACTGTTCCGCCAATCTTAGCCACTTCATTACCATCTTGTCCCATCAACCAAAAACAAGCTTGGAGCGGCTTGAGTTGAAACAAGCAGAGCTTGAGCTGGACCTATCTCACTCAAGATTGGCTTGTTCGTCTCTTTACATGCTGCCTATGCTGTCAAAACTTAATCTAAATTATTCTTTTTTTGTTGGGTATAGTGAGCTAAATTATTCTTGAGATGGAATTTTTGGTGAGTTAGCAAAATACAACAGAAGACGACATGCCTTGGTGCAATGGTAAGGTTGCTCCATATGACCTGGATTGCATGGGTTCAAAAAGCAAAAATAGCCTCTCTACACATGAGGGTAAGACTATATATATTTGACCCTCCCCAGACCATGGAATGGTGGGAGCTTCATGCACTAGGACGCCTTTTTCTTAGCCTAAGGCCAACATAAGACTATTTGTTTGTATAGGGAGTTTCATTTGGTGGACAATATATAAATGATTATTGATATTTCTATTGTCAGGATTGTTAGGAAGATTGCATTGGCATTTAATTTTACATTATGTTCAAAAATGTGTTAATTAATTAATCATTTTTGTTAAGGAAATGGGACAATTATTTTTTTCCAGCTTTTGATGAAATTTTATATAGGATATTATAGTAATGTCCTATTGCTTCTTGAATCATTATCTTTTGCTATGGTGCCATAGACTACTATAATTGCACCTATTCTCTCTTCTTCTATTTCTACCAATAATGTCTGCAGCTTTGGATTTTGTTTTTTTGTTTTTTTTTTTTAATGCATGTTCTATAGATTTTATGTTGCCACTTGTTGGAATTATAATGAATTGGTAAAACAATTGTTTGGTTAATACTTTCTTTCAGGTTGGTATTTTTCTCTTAAAGTCTTGTATTGGTCCATAACTCCATGTATACCATTGAGCTCAATACACCACCAAATATCTAAGGAAAATAGGTCTTCGCTCAAGCAACATAACCAGGTTCTAACTAAATGTGTATTGTGACATCAGTGGTGCCCATGGACCAAGCCTAATGAAGTCTACTAAGGGGACTCCAAGGTGGTCACAGGTTGTTGCTTGTGTGTTTGGACCACTCAATCACCTAGGCACCTAGCACTTTCTAGGCGTTCGAGCAAGGTGGCTGCCTGAGCATCTATTTTAGCACCTAAGTGGTGCCTAGCAACCTAAGGATTGTTCTTTTTTTCTTGGGTTGGCATTTTGTTGGTTGATTATTGAAAGCTTTGCATTTTTTAACTTCTTTCTCTAAATAAAAAAAAAAATTATTTATTTTTTAACTTATTTGTTTCCTTCAATATTAATTGAAGATGTTATATTTTTAAGAAGTCTTTAAATCCTTTAAATAACTTAAGGGAAAACTTATTAAGTGAAATTAAAGTAATTGAACCAAGGAATTTTATTATTGTATAACTTAAATAGTTGACAACCTTACTGCTTGTGTTTATGTATGCATGCATGTATGTATGACTTCGTATATGAAAACATATGATTTTATTAATTTTTAGGAATGTGTTTTACTCAAGAATCCATGTTGCTGTTGTGTGATGATAAATGACCAGTGTGATGCGGCGTGCAAGGATTCGTCCAACTCATGACTCTTGTTGCGGATATGACGCACATAGGAATTCTCCAAGGCATTCCGGTCGGGCTTCTTTAGGCATACTTGAAGGCTAGGCCAGGCATACTAGAAGTGCCGGCCTTCGAGGCTGGCACCTCTCACCCGAACTCAATGATCTCGACAACTAATCCAGACCGAGTAGAGCCTACTTTGCGAAAGAAGCAGCATGGTCCTTCTGCCTCAAAGGCGTGTGCAATTTTACCACATGCTAGGTTGTTATAGCATGTCTCCAAAGCTGTTATGCCATGTCAACAATTTGTTACGACATACCCTTGAGCTTGTTGGGATTCAATTCAAAAGATTGGGGGCTCTAGCTACAAATAGGTCCAAAGGCCCTCCAAAAAAAGGTAACGAGAAAAACACCCTAACTAGAGGGGAGACCTTGTCTTTCTCTCTCTTTTTGGCTTCTTCTTGATTCCCATTGCAAACTCTCTATGACTTAAGCATTGGAGAGCCTGGCCGGAGTCAATCTGGCAAGCTTTCACCCATGTTTGTTGTCTCGTAGGTCCATGGAGGCGGTCCATCTCAATGTTCTGGGATCAGTGAAAATGGCTATGTATGTATACCTTTAGGATTTTAAAAGGGTCAATGTCTAGGATGGTAGAGGTCATTTGACAATCTTGGGCAGCCCAAAGCAACTAAAGCAGGAACAATTAGGTGGTTGTTGAAGCCCAAAGCCCTAGCAATGAAGCCCATGCCATGAAGCACCTTTCAGAACTTAGTTTTGATATTGAATATTTTGGTTGGTTCATATTAAGGGTATGGCTTGTTGTTGCAATTAATTTCTGATAGTTGGAAGCTATGTTTATCATTGCTTGTTTTATTGCCCTTGGAAACTAGGAGAGACTATATTGGAAACTATCCTATTTAATGCATAGAGATGGATACTTGTTCCTTCCTACGGTATACAATCTTTATACTTATTCTATCATATACTATACAATCTTTGTACTATGTAGGCTGAAGATAAAAGTTTTCTTTAGGGAGTTTTTATAGTTGCTTCTCCCTTCGTGTATCCTATAAAGGGGTGATACTTATTTGACATCTTGCATGTGTTGCCTCTCCTTTTTGTTCCCACATCAAGTTGGTACCAGATCTTGGTTGATCGCAATGGTCCATCATTGTAGGCATGGACTGGACATGGATTAACCAATGAAACTTCATGTTCATTAACCCATTTTGCGGGACAACTAAATGGATGACTTGAGGAGACAAGTGCAGCATTGACCAATGTTATTAAGGCTCTCGTCTAGGCGCTCAAGTGAGGTGCCTTTGGCTGAAAGCGCCTCAGCCTCCTCCAGGCAAGGTGCCTTCAGCTAGGCGAGCGTCTTTGCTGCCTAGGCGCTTGCCTTTGGCGCTTAATTAAAACATAGTAGTTAGGGCAGTAGGCATTGGAGAAGGAAGAAAAAAATACCAGATTGCAAGCAAGATCAAGATTAGCAGCAGCTTCTACTTTACATTTAGAGCCACCAAACTTAAATCATGAAGAGATTAGTTCTAGTTCAAATGAAGAGATTGAGGAGAACATAGAGAATGATCTATCTGATGACGGAGGAGATGATCATTATGACAACTTAGGCATAGAATCTGATAAAGACTTTTAGTTTTAGACTTTTAGAATAGAACAATAGGCTACCCTCTATAAGTAATGGAGAAAACAAAAAAACTCTAAGTTTTGATTGTTTAGGTGTGGTGTTTAGACAAAAAAAATCTAATGAAGACTTTTAGTTTTAGATTAGATCATTAGAATAAAAGACTAATGAAGATTTTTAGTTTTAGAATAGACTATTTTTTTTTTTTAATTTAAAAATGGCGCTCGATTTTAATCAGGCGCTTGCTTTTTTAGCATTTAGTGCCTCAGGCGCTAGATAGGGTTTAGTGCCTTGAGGGCGCTTGGCGCTCTTAACAACCTTGGCATTGACAAGACCTTGTACATGTTATGAAGTCTTATATCATGAGGATGCTTTTCATCCTTCGAAGGAATGCAGTGATGAAGATCATCTTTACTATAGTGAGATTCATGGTCTACAACTTATCGCTTGGGTTTGCAACTAATTTTGATATTTATTTAGATGAAGCTTCCTATGATTCACATGAACTTGTCTTTGCTGGTGACTTTGATCTTAGCAAAGGTAATATATCTTTGTTGATGAAGTTGATAATTATGATGGGGGTGATGTCCAATTCTCCATTAATGTTTTAGTTCATTTTGAAGAACGTAGTTCTTAACTATGATTGTCAAGCATGTGGGAAGAGTTGAAGGCATCCATAGTGAAGAAAAATATCTCAAATTATTCATGAAAACTAATGGTTTGATCCCATGAAGATTTTGGTTCGAAAAGAAGAATCACCATTGCCAAGGAGTCGATGAAGAATGCTTAATCACTTTGTTTCTTTTCCTCTCACTTATTCAAATAATACAAGGGTCCTACTTGGGAAGAGGATCATTCATAATTATTAAACTATTTGATTCAAGAGATGTGGTATGGAAGAGAAGTTTATGAATAAAACAAACCAAGTAGCACAACGAAAAATGTTCATGGATTTACATCACCAAGTGCTTGTTGAAGAGTTGACATCATGAGCAAGTTCTTATTGATTAGAGGAGCATGATATTGGAGGTTTTATGAACTAAGGTTTGCCATACCAGTCGGAACCATCGGTATTGGCGTGTACCGAACTGGTATGCGGTTGGGGGGGGCTGTATCGACACTTGATATGCTGAACCAAGTACTATATTGGGTATACCGATACTGTAATAGGATGGTACTGACATGGGATCCAGTATCGTATCGAAATGAAGAACCTTACCAAGAGGCAAACCAAAGCTTGGTTGCAGTAGGTCTGCTTAGTTGGCTTATGCTCAAGGGAAGCCCATTTCATGATGCACGCTCCTTGAATTTTTTGATTTTTAAATATATTGGTTAATGGTTGTACTTTAAGTCATGGTTAGTTGTCATTAATTTTCAAGTTCAAAGTTGTCTATAATTACCTTTATGTGTCCCTTAGAAACTTGGGATGTGTATTGTCGGAACTTGTTTTTGATTAAATGCATTGGGTTGGAGACTTGTTCCTTCTATGCTATATAATCTCTATGCCATGCATGACGAAGGTCACTTACCATTTAAATTTGAAGAAAGTTGTCTACCTTGAGACGTTCTTGTCCTCATGGTAGATTTTGTGTTAGTGCTTATCTAGTGACTCATTTGGCTACCACCTCTCCTCTCCATTTTATGGTATCATGGTGGGATCTAAGGTTTCTTGAAGTTGTAAGAATGAATAGGTGTGAATCTATCGGAAGGGCATGGAAAATCTATGATGCACATCTGTTCTTAGTTATTGGCTATTTGAAATTCACAATAAGGAAATCATGAATGTCATATCAAGTGGTAACTATCCTTAATGACTAGAATATCTAGGTAGATTATTGTGCACACCTTGTTGTGTTCGCTATATCTGGATGTGGCATGTGGAGACTAGTGTCCATCTGAGGATTAGTAGGCAAAAGAAGAAGAACTTTATGATTTGTAGCTTGATCATTTTTGTAAACATAGAGTATATACTATATTCTGCAAGTCAACTAGATGATATATACTCTAGCCTTTTATCTCAAAAAAAGAAAAAAAGAAAAAATGATGATGATATTGTCACTATATTTTTGTTTCCATTAACATTTCCTTTTTTCACCATTCCTTTGTCATGGCATCAGGTTTTTATCAAGTACATAGATTTGTCATTGCTTGTGGCAGGCAAGCTCTTTGGGATCACAAGATGCTTGTTATTTGAATATAGTTTTTTTTTTTTTTAAAATATCCAACCATGTTGATCCCATACCTGGGCTTTATTTTAATGGGGTTTTCAACTTGAGAGAGGAAGATAGAGTTTGTCCATGACCTTTTTAGTGACTTTTTTTTTTTTTTTTTTTTGAAGAGTGCTTTATGGGAAACAAGAAATGAATGCATTGAAATAATTCTTGATAGCGGTGGCATCCTTGTATATGAGGCTAAAATTATACAGATTGAGTAGTATTGTACCATATCCTTATGATTTTTATTTGGCAAATACAAATATGGATATGGATATTAACGACGCTAAAGTATGTGTCCACATTTATGTTAAACATATAAGGCATATTGACAATATGATTATAAATATGGGCATAACTCAGAGAGTTAAACTTTATGGGTAGGATATTCTTCTCCTTTACATTTATTAACTCACGGTAAATATACAGGCCACCTGACTTTCTGTTAATACTTTTCTAAAACAAATAAATGATTGAACTAACAAAAATATCTTTCTAAGTCCTCTTAATCACCTGAATCTTTAATCGATCTTAATACTTCCACTAAGTTATATTCTTTGGATTAGAAAATGACTATTAAGGATGCAATCCACCAAGTCAAAGATAGTGCAGTATGAAAAGTTAATTAAAGACCTGTTGATGACTTTTAAGGACAGATCCATAAATCAAGGATATAGCTGTATGAAAAGAAAAGTAAATTGGAGACATATTGATGGTCAACCTGTACATCCCTTTAAACTTTATGAGAGATATATAAAATTGAATGGAAGTGCAAAAGGAATCACCAATCAGATATTTGTGTATGCATATGTCCATCCGCTTTTCTTTGACGCATACAAATATGGACATAAATATTGGTTGGAAGCTAAAACCTATATCTACATATGGATATGGAAACATGGATACTACTTGGTCCATTTTCACCTCTACTTGGATGTTACTTAATGTAATGATGAGGCATGAGGGATGATAGCATGTACAATTGGATCAAACAAGATGAGAATCCCTACCGTATTTAATGAGAATAGCCTTCACATGTGGACTTATTTTATCTGTAGCCTTGTACTCCTGTATGGTTGGATTTTTTTTTTTAAATTTTTTATCATATTTAATCCCAATGCTATTTGGAATATGAAGAGTTTCAATGATATGTGCTTTGCCTACACCATGCCAAGGCATTGGACTACAGTTTTTTCTCTAGCATTCTCTCTTGGGCCTATCCTAGACAATGGAAAAGATAAGAAGGAAGCCGCTAGACTAGAAAATAAATAAATTAAATTTCTACAAAAACTCCCTGAAATCTTGACAGAGGAAGTAAAGGATGGCAGTGATGTGCAAAAGAATCAAACTAGATGATAATTATTGTTAAACTAGAAGAAGTGATTCTTATTTTTTGGTTCAAAAGGAATAACTAGGAGGATGCCAGGACCATATTGAAGTCCATTGGGCACTCCTCTATGGGTTAGTGTGTAAAAAAGTAACGGAAAAGTATTGCACCACTGGTATTGGCATGATCCATATAGTGACAAGTTTCATGCTTGTATGTGGCATGCATGGCATGTATTGGCACTGGCATTCCAAGCATTGGCATGTAATTGGCACTGTGCCAATGACACTTGTCAGTTAGGTGCCAGTGCAATCCATCATGTGTCATGTTGAGTGGCATGAGTGACATTTATATGCATGCACATCTATATGATGATCTAGTGGAATTTCTTGGGGTGCATGACTATTTGGATTGATCTTCTAAATCTTTTATTTGTTAGTCATTCTTATTAAGTGTAACCTTTGGCACTGTTTTGAACCTTCCTGAATTTTCTTGTAGTTCCTCTTCATGTTAGCCTAGTTCTTGTCCTCTTTCTAAATTGTCTGTCAAGGATTTCTAAGGTAGGCGCTGTTGTGTGTGTACATCTTTTGAGCGCTCACATGTGGAAATGAGGTAATTATATGCCATTTGTGTTTATTAGCATAGAAGGAAATGGAGAAGTGTATTTTGGTCATTTAACCAATCTATAAATCAGTATAGATTTGGCATTTCTATTTTCTTTAAATAAGTGAAGCTAAAGGTGTTTTGATCCATCTATCAATTGCTCTTATACATCCTATGAGTATTATACCTCTCCACATGTGATGATGATGATGATGATGTAATTTTAGGTTGCTTTAAGAATTTTTACTTCCCTATCGATCTCTACCTTTTCTGAGTATTTTCCTCAAGCTCCATTCTTGTTATCTTAGATCTTCTCATCCTCCTTGACCCTTGACAAAAATTCAATCACTTCTCCTTTTTGATGCCTTGTCAAATCTCCTGCAAGTAAAAAATCTAGTGTTCACTGAACCCATTTGAACCAGATGATGCAGCTTGTATTGAACTGAACCGACACTAAATCGGGACAGTTCAGTTTATAAAACCCCTCACCCTCCCTTGTTTTTGTGGTTTGAGTCTTTGAGAACCTTCCAAAAGGCTCTCAATGGCTTCACTCGCTCTCTCTCCCCCTTCTTTGATGCAATTAATGCTGACTGATGCTGTCGTCCTTGAGGTAAGCCCCCCCCCCCCTCTCTCTCCCACTCCCTACTTCTCTCTTCCTCCCTTCACCCCTTTCGATAAGCGCCCCTCCCTTCTCCTCCCTCTCACCCCTTTTGTTCTCTCCCCCTTCCTCCCTCTCCCTCCCCATGGTTTGTTATGCTCCAGCTTGGTAAGGCATGTATCAATACTATTTTGCCGATTGGTATGAGCCCCAATATCAATCTAGTAGATCTTGGTAAAATCTATGCATAACATATTCATGTTGGAACTTGGGGCCTAGATTTGTTACATATTATGTTAGACAATTTTTCTTAAGCATTTTTCTTCTTTTTGTTGAAGAAAATGACAATGTCATAGCTGTTTAGCTTGCATTTGCCTGACTATTCTTATGCAACCTCTATTCATTGATACTATAATTAATGTCCTTTTGTTTTTTTGCCATTTATGGAAATTGTATATTATTGTCTAATTTGTAGATTATTTAGTTTTGTTTACAAAAGCTTTTGTTGTTTCTTAATATTAGATAATCATGCAAGAAATGTATCATAAATTGAAATTTTCTCTGCACCATAAGTGCCTGATATGATATAGTTACGTGGCTTATGATGATCCTGGATCCATATTTGGATATTATTTGGACTAAGTAAAGGTCCAAAAGAAAGGCCTGCTGGTTGCTATTTTAGCAATTCCTATATTTGCAATATTGAAGAAATTTCCCAAATTTGTGAGGTATATGGGAACTCTTATTGATTGTTGTAGATCTATCTATATATTTTTTCACCTTAAGAAGGGATCTTGAATTTTTAGCTCAAGTTTTTAGTTTTCTGTTCTGTTAAGAGTCAAGATTCGCCATATTGGTGTTGGGTAGGCATGGTATGGTATGTTTGATGTGGCATAGTATTCTTCCCATATTGACATTGGGTTGAGAGACCCTTTTCTCATGCCTAGCCATGGTACTGCCTAAAACTGACTTGGACGAAGCTGGGTGGAACTAATTGGTTCCAACTTCTATAGGCTAGTTTGGCCCTTATGATTTATTGTTAACGTACTGGTACCTTATTGGTACAGTATGGTATGCTCAGTACCAGGTGATATTGGTCGGTATGTGGAACTATGTTAAGGCCTAACAGAAACAATCTTGGAATTAGATGGATGGGCTTGTTTTAGTAAATTAGTAATAGATGATTGGTTATTTGTAAGGCCAGTCAGTAAGTTATTTTGAATTAAAAAGGAGATTAGCTTATTTCTTTTGCTTAGTCTTTCTTATTTCTTCTTTGTACTTTTCTAATCCTATTATGTTTCATTAAACTTTTGCTTCTGCTTAAGTCAAAAATTTGCTATACACTTTATATGTTAAATTTTAAAATTGATGCCCTTTATCAAATTGTTCAAATACAGGTTTTCTACCCTTTTGTTTCTTCTTCTTCCCTATATTTTTCTTTCCTTTTTTATACTTTCTTGAATTATCAATTTGTTGAGTGCTGAATTAAAGCCTATACCAAACGTGAAATCTGATAAATGATTTTCTCAATCTAAAATTTGACGTGAATGCTGCATTACTCTTTTGTCAATGAACTTTTTATTGTTGTTATTGAAGGACATAGTATGCGGCAGAAACAATAGAAATCATGGAACATGATTGCTCTTTTCGATCAATTACCTTGATAGGATAGAAAACATGCATAATATGAGATATGTACCTGCTAGGAGACATTGAGGCTGCGAAAGCACACTACCTTCTGAGAATTACTATCCTAGCCGTTTCAGCCCACATGCCTATTTAGAGCTTTGTCTAGCTTTGATTCTCAGTACTGCAGGCTAAGGGGGTGCTTTGCAAGATAAGTTTGTCTCACAAGCTCTCTCTTTCTCTCATCCTTTGTACAATGGACAAGGAAGAACTCCTACTTGTGTGCGTGGCTCTCTTTCCTTTTGGCATGTGAGTGTGGGGCAGGAACTTGGATGCCATAGCCTAGGAGCGCCCTCCTTTTTATAAAAGAAGGGATGCCTCTTTCTAGGAGTCCCGATGGGACTTGGCTTTCAAGAGGGTTAGGATTAGGAGGCATCTTTACTTGGACACCCCTATTTGGAGTCCCATCTAGACACTAATTGAGAGAGAAGAAAGGGGACATTGGCCTTTAGGGAGGCTGCCCTCTTGCATTTCTAGAATGGAAAATGGTGTGTGCTCCTTGGGGACACCCCAGAAGGCAGGGACAGCGGCCATATGCCTTATTTGGCAGCCTCTACTTGGATCCAATCCAAGAGCCCCTAGAATTGACTCAAATCCAGTTTTACTTGATTTAGCTCAATCTCTTTATTCAGACTATTCGTCTAGCTCAATGTCTTGTCCAATCAAAGTTGGATCTTCCTTGATCCAATCTGTGATAGAACAATCAACTGAAATCTCATTCCAATTGGCCCAGAGACAAATGACACATGCTAGATGTGTTATGGAGATCAGTCAACTCGGATTCTTGCTCACTAAAGACTTGCCCCTTAGGTCCGCTTAGTCACACATCAGCTACATGGTCAAGAATGGTGATATGGAGCCTATATCGCATTTCGAACCTCTTGGTGTTTAGGATGAAACTAGTTGGTCTCCTTATTCGTGCACAAGCTATGTGCTGCAGTTGAGGACCTTATCATTCCAACATTCTCATATGATCATCGAGCATAGTACTATTAGACCTTTAGTCATATAGCTCATGATCCATTAGAACCCTGAATCATGTCAGACATCTTTTTATGAAATCTATTCGTGTAGATCCCTTTGAAAATAATTAATTATTAACTATAATTATTATGTAAAATAGTTATTTTTAAAACCATATAAGTTGCAGTCCTCCTATGTTTTGACATGTCTGACCATGCCTCCATTCTAATATGGCATTATGCTATTATGATAATTTTTATGTTGGATAGCTTGATCCTCACCTATATCCAGATCTAGTAAACTACTGTGCTTCCTATCAAGGGCATAGTTTAAGATGTGGTGGTCAACATCTAAATTTGGTTGGAAATTTCATTTGAATATAGCAAGGTGCCATGTCTTTCAGATCAAGGGACCACTTACGAGCTTGTGCACCTAGTTTGCACCAAAGGTGGATTGCCAGTTTTGATTGCTCAGCATGATGACACACCCAGGCAAGAAAGGTGGTACAATCCCAAACTATTTGGTTTGGGGCATATCAAATTGTACTAGGGGTGGACCGACATAGTTTCGTCCCTTGGTTCCGAAAATCAAGTGAGGGGGAAGGGGAGGAGGGAGAAAAGAGTGAGGGAGGGAGCAGGAGAGGGAGGGGGAGAGAGAGGCCACAAGAGGGAGATGGAGGGCTTTCAAATCCTCATCTTTTCTGCAGGTAGTGGGTCGCATGAAATTGGTGCTTCGCCCCTAATTGTTTATCAAATTTCTTTTGCTGACTTCACTTAAGAAATTTGAAAAAAAAATTAGGGGTGGAGCCCCTATTTTGTGTGGCCCGCTGCACCCTCCCTCTCCCTTCTCTCCTTCCTCTCCTCCCTCTCCTTCTTGGCTAGTTTGCCGAATTCATTTAAGAAATTTGAAAAAAAAAAATTATGGGTAGAGCCACTGTTTTGTGCGGCCCGCTGCCCTCTCTCTCTCCTCTCTCTCTCTCTCTCTCCCCCCCTCCCTCCTCTCCCTCTCTCCTTCCTTTCCTCCTTATACTTCACTTGAGAAATTTGGAAAAAAAAAAAAAAAAAGGGATGGAGCTCCTGTTTTGTGTGGTCTGCTTTCCTCTCTCTCTCTCCCCTCCCTCTCCCTCCTGCCCTCTCTTTTTCTCTTTCCTTCTCCCTCTGCTCCTCTCTTGCCAGCTCTAACTTTGTCGGTATGGTCCAGAATAGACTGACATGCTACTATACCATACCATACTGTATCGCCGGGCAATCGGTACAAGTCCCGGTACACACACAGTATACCTTGCACCCAAGTGTTAGTGTAAGGGTTGACTTGGATGAGGGAGGAACTCCATGCTGCAATGCCTAACCTCATCCATAGCTATGAGCAAGTTTTGGGTATGTAGTAGGACTATCTAATTTTTCGTATAGATAATGCCTTGTCCGCCTGGATAAGCCCTTGAAGTACTTGTTAAATCTTTTCTTACTCTATGGCCAATCTATAACACACAACCCTATACTATATATGATTATGTGGATAGGAGATTGGTATGATTTCTCAACTATTCTTACAATGAAAATGCAAATGGATTTTAGGACATCACCCCACTTCTAATAAGTATTAGATTTTATTTCAAGTATTTCTACCGAATCTGCATATCTCTGCCCTCATATCATAGATAACCTTCCATCCAGCTTTTAAACCGAAAAGGGACCTTAGCTCACCAAACCCCCCGTAGACTACATTTTCCCTCTTTCCCATTGCAATATGTTCTACAGAAAACCTGAAAAAGTTTTCAAAATAATTGTTTTTGAGCTAACACATTATGGCAAGAAGACCTAAACAACCTATCAGCCTTTCTTACATCCTCTTATTTGCTTCTATTCTTTTTTACATGTCTAAAAATGGTTTTGAATGAAAAATGTATGTGTTATCTTACAATCCCAACCAAATTCTTTCATTAGCTTTTGATTTTCTAGCAGTTCTTTACAAAGAGAATTTTATCCTATCTTCATTACTAGGTGAACATCAAAGATTCTGCCGGCCCTAACTATTCTTCATTAATCAAGCCATGTCTTGGCATTTTGGGGCCATTCTTATGACTGGAATTGGAAAATTTTTTGATTTATCTTGTTTTGTGCCAGGAAATAGTTAATCCAACAACCTCCTCAAAAGGAAACTGCAATTATGGTATTGCTTAATGAATTTAGTTGCACACCTGATTCCATATAAAACAAACCCTTCTAAACAAGCTTTATTGTAACCTCACAAGCAACATTAATTCTTTTTGATAGTTTGAGTGTTTTGGTCTAAGACATACAATTTAATGTTTAAAATTTTGGTTGTTCACTGCAATCTTGTTATTGACACTTTGTACTTGACTGAAGGTTATAATAATCAATCTTAAGATTGTGTAACATAAGGTATCTGAATTGGCATATAGTATGCATAGCTTTTACATACTCAAATTCATTAATCTTAAGATCCCGTAAATCAAGGCATCTGAATTGGCATATGGGATGGAAAGCTTTTAAACATTCAAATTTATATCTTCTTTTGTTGATTCAGCAGGTTGTCTTCTCCATTCTCTTCTTTTTGGTGCTTCCCACATTTTGACTTTTAATTCTGACATCTTATGGTTCTTTTATACGATGTTGGGAATGTGCCTATCTAACCAATCTTGAACCTATGAGGAACATTTGTGCATTGCTTTGTAATCATGTCATGAAATAGTAGCATTTGTTGTTTGCTCTCCTTGAACTAGCAAATTTACTTATTTCCTATGCTTTACTAGAAGCACATACCCCTTTCATAGGCAGAGGTAGATGTATAATTATAATTTCTTTTTTTCATGTGGGGTTAATATGAAATCATTCTGTTCATTCTTCTATAATTGTGGGAGGCTATGAAACCTAAAATATGGAAGGGTTTTCCTTAGTTTTATTGGAAGTTTAGGCTGCATGAACTAGAATAGTTGATCGGTAACATTTACTAATGCTATATCATAGATCTCTATGCAGCACTCCATGGCATATCCATTATACAATAGACTCTTCAATGTCATTTGTCTCCTTAAAGGCATGTTTGGGCACAATCCGCTGTATCCAACTAGAATGGAAGGGGAAGAAATTGCGGGAGGGGAGAGGAGGCAGTGGGAGAGCATAGAGGGAGAGGGCAAGGTTTCAAGGGCCTTGGTCCCTATTGAATTGAAAAAAAGAATCGTAGAGATTTTTAATTTAATTTTTTCAAAATCCCACTGAGATCTAGCCCACTACTTTGGCGATCTCCTTCTCCCTTCTCATGCTACCTCTCTCCTCCCCCTATGCTCTCTTCCCGTTCCGGTCCTATAGGAACTAGTGGATCATTCCCAAACTAGTCCTAAAGTGGGAAATTGTTTCATTTTTTTCAAGGTTTTTTTGTGTATACTTCCTAAACATTCAAATTTGCATGATTACCCTTTACAAATTGATATTTGCATGTATATCATGAAAAAATACTTATTTTGCATGTATAGCCTTATTTTTCCTTATTTTTTTACATATGTACTGATATCATCTAATGTTGTTAAAGAATTAATGGTTTAAAATTAAAATAATTGGAATACTCTATGGGTAGATGTGCAAAAAGAAAAATTTATGAGGGTATATGTGCAAATAGTAATTTTTATTAGGGTATTCATGCAAAATTTGAATGTTTAAGAGGGTATACATGCAAAAAATTCTAATTTAATTTTTATCTATTTAATTTAGATGGGTTCAGCCCCTCTTACTCTATAATATAATAACATATTATATAATATAATAGCATGATGATGATATTATATAATATATAATATATAATGTTATATTATATTTTGTTTTTGGGAAAAGATAGGGTGACTTATCAGAACTTCTTTCATTCAATTAATAAGTACAAGAAATCCCTTGGACAAAGGAAATAGGAAAAGGAAGTGAATAGAGAAAAGGATTATGAAAATCATTGTAAACTAAAACTAGGCTACTAACAACAAGAGGATTAATAGAAATTAATAGCCAACATAGTTTCCTCCTACAAAACTTCCCACAGTTTCCAAAAAGGGATCCAACTTCATACATGCCACCATCGTGCCTTAGTTGCATCCTCCAACAGTCCCTTCTTGGCTTCAAAAAATGATGGCGTTAGTGTTTCTCATGCTTGCCAAACGTTCTAGAACAGTGGAACTATTGTAATATCCTACTTGTTCTATTTCTCTTTTCCAACACTAGTTATCTTCACTCTACTCATGGTATATCAAAGCTAAAGGCTCAAAAAGGATGGAGAGACCAAGAAAGGAGATTTGTCTAGTCTTCCTTGATCCAGCAAAGCAAACTCTGGCGTGGAAAACTTTGACGAAGTGCTTAGCTTGGCATACAAAACTATGATGATATGCTTGGCGTTGTCTAATGGAAGGAGGATACGACTGATCATTCTTGGCAATGCTGATGAGTGGGAGTTGAGTCTAGCATCGAGGAGATTTTCAATAAAAGGAAGAGAGGGAGAGTCCGGCCAGTTTGTCCTTGGGAGCAGCGATGAGAGGGAATATGAGTTCGGCATTGAGGAGATCTCTGGCAAAGAGAAGAGAGGAAGAATCCGGCTAGTTGTCCTTAGGAGTGGCAATGGGAGGGACTAAGTCCTTGAAGAGATCTTCGACGAAGGGAAGAGGGATGATGCCGATGGTGAAGTAGGGAGTCGAGGGAAGGTGCTTGGTGTTCTTGATGATGATTTCAAGGGCCGTTCGATTGTCATTCCTAGAAACAACTTTGTGAAACCTCGAGAAAAATTTGAAAAAGCTTGGCTTGGTCAATGTAACATGACTTGAGTTCTCTCAAGAATTCTCTATATAGTATGATATATATAGTAAACTTGATTTTATACTCCATATGATATGATATACCTTGTACATTTCATAAAGGCATTTTTGATAAACATTTTTAAAATAAAATATAATAAGATTGCAAATTTTTATTGTTACATAATGTCCCAACCCACAATTATGTCCATTTCGTGCAAATGTACAAGCAATCCATCTAATATCAAATTTAGACACTTTCCTCAAAAGCATATTATTGTCCATTAGATAAAACATGGATGGTTATGATCGGTCTATTTTCTAGATAAAATAGTTTTGATCTATCATTTGATAAAAAAAAATCTTTTTATCTATATAAGTCAATAAATTAAGTATATTAATTATTTTAGTTGTATATGTTAATTTTTCTTCCATTAGAATAAGAAAAGAATTAACAAATCAAGAAATGTGTATTTATATTTAGGGTTTTTTTTGCATGTATAACCTTCCAAACATTCAAATTTTTATGAATATCCTTGTAAAATTACTATTTAGATATATACCCTTATAATATTTTTTGCACATCTATCCATAAGGGCATTTCAGTCATTTCAGTCATAATGTGCTTTCTTCCCCTCCCGGTCCTGTAGGAATCAGTGGATCATTCCGAAACAAGTCCCAAAGTGGGAAATTGTTTTATTTTTTTAAAAATTACAAAGTCTTTAATATGATTCACTATTATGATTGTTAAAAGCAGAAGTTACATAGATTTTTGCTTCTATATTAACAAGTTTTGTTTCTACAGAAGATATCCATACCAGCCCTCATATGTTCAAGTGCACATACTTCTTAGACCTCAAATACTAGAGTGCTTGCTAAGTTGGAAGTTGGGATCATAATAGTTAAAACCCAAAAGAAAGGAAATTACAAATTTAGGTACTGCATTTGTCATCATGTATTTGTATGTCTGGGGATATATTCCCACACATATATTGGAGATGGACAAATTGGGATGTGTTAGAACCTCCACCTTGTCTTCCATGAATGTATAAGGGAAAAGGGTTATGTTTCTTCTGTGCAGCATTTTGTCATTGGAATTGTTTTTGGAAATGCGATGTTCATTTTTTTTTTCATTTCCAGTAAGGTTTTGGAAAGTCCTATTTTATGGTAATTAAAAGTCCTGAGTATATTCTTTCCTACAAAGAACAGTTTCAGTTGGAAATTGTGTCAATCTCTTTTACTGGATTTTCTCGTGGAGTAAAATCTGACACTTTGATGTCATATTTGTAGAAATTTTCGTAACCTGTTGCACATAGAGCACACATAGCGCACCTTACATTTTCGTTTTCTTGGCTTAGTAACGTAACATCTTTTCCTATATTTGCAGTTTATGCCCAAGAAGGGTGGAACACCGTATAGGAATGAGATAGTTTTCATATCACCAACAGGCGAAGAGGTTAAAAACAAGAGACAGTTGGATGTTTATTTGCGTTCGCACCCAGGAAATCCAGCATCTTCTGAATTTGATTGGGGAACTGGTGTCTCTCTCTCTCATGCTTGCTCGCTAACTTACCCTCCACCTCTTCCATGCATATGCACAAGCTTTGCATACATGTTTGCAAATGTGTTTCCTTTTTTCATTTCTTTTCTGACATGGATTAAACAGGTGATACCCCCAGACGCTCTGCAAGAATTAGCGAAAAGGCAAAGGCAACAGAGACCCCTGAAGGCGAAAAGCCAAAAAAAAGAGAGAGAAAATCAAGCTCAAAAAAAGGAGGAAATAAAAATAAAGATAGTGATGGTGTGAATGAAGCTCCTGCAACAGAGCAGGATGCAACAGTTGGAGGTACACGTGCATGTGATGAAAAAATGAAAGAAGCTGAAGGTGGTGAGGGCAAGTCCAAAGAAGAGGTTGTTTCTGTAGAAACTGCAGTGAAAGAGGGAGCTGTCGGACAAGCTTCAGCCGATGAAGTCAAAGTAAATGTTGAAGAGAAAACCGAGAAGTTAGAAGAAAGCAGCAAGGTTGAGCCTGCTGCAGCAGTGCCAGAGGACGCGGAGAAGGAAGGGAAGCCTGAAACAGAAAAACCAGCTGATGCTGAAATACTGCCTCCAGCAACTGATAAGAAAGAAGAGGCCTCAGCTGAGACAGAGATGGACAGCAAGGTGCCAGAGAATGGAACCCACAAGGATAATGAATCTTCAGTTCCCAAAGATGCACCTTCTATGAACTGTGATGATGGGCAACGTCAGCCCCGGGCCTCTCCAGTTAATTGCTGAGACTCATAAAAGCGAGGCCCTTGGGCTGCTACTAGCTGTTTAGTTAGACTTAAACTGAACATATAGTTGGTGATGAGATTTGGCTCAGAGTTAATATTGTATCTTATTTGAATCTTCTGTATGTGCTACTGTTGTTATCTTCTTTGGCATCACTGGATGTAATTTGGGAATATGTTCTGATGCTATTTACCCTAACACGTTAACTTAATATTCTTGACATGTTTTGTGTTCTACCATAGGATATTGCAAGTTTCGTGCATGACATGAGATTGGACTTAAAATCACTGCGACTATTTGTCCAGCTGGCAAGTTTTTTTTATTTAGCAGGTTTTTTCCTCGTGCTTTATATTGCTTAAAGCGATCATATGTGTTTCCAATTTCAAATAGTATGTTTTGTCTTAAATTAAACATGCCGCTGTCTGCTTGATGATGCCCGCCTTATTTAAATTCATTCCCAATAGACAAGCTGTTAAGATTGCTGGAGCAGCGGAGAGCGGAAATGACATTTTTATGTTCCTTTATCAAGCAGATCTAAGAGAAATCTAGGTTTATTCGACGTGAACTCTGTAAGGAAAAGAACGGTATTTTCTTAGAGAAATTGAAGGATGAAGAAGGAAGAAAGAAAAATTTAGTTAAGGCTAATTTTTCTTTCTTTTTTTTTTGGTACATTTTTTTTCAAGTCTTTTGATCTGTGCACGATAAGGGAATCTGCGTTACTCTACTAAATGATGGATTGCTCTTTTTATTTATTTATCCAATATTGTCTGAGTTTCTGGTTTTACTCTTGCTGTTTGGGCTCAAAATAGGATGAACTAATCAGCCTAACTGACTTGCATATACAATCCGACAAAATTTCATCATAAATCTCAAGGTCTAATGCCACTCAGCGTGTACTCCTTCCTAGGGTGTCATTCCTTGCCATGATCGATATTCTCTGTTTTGTGAATTAATTTTTCATTTTTTCCCCCCTGTTCTCTGGCCCTTTCCTGATCTAAGAGTTAGTCAGGGGAGGGTAGGAACGACTGATCAGGAAAGTACATGATGGACCCTTCTGTCTTTCTGCTATCAGGCTGGGGGGCCAGAGAATTCCCGAGAATGTGAGGAGCCACCAATCGATATAAGCAATGGCCGTTGGGTATATTTGAACAAAAGATGACCTGAATGGAGTACCAAACTTTTTACAGGACTCGAGAAATTTATACCATACATAGGGTTCCTGCCTAACAGTCTTTGAGGAGGGCGCGGACGAAAGAAAAGTTCATAGCGAAAATTGGTAAGCCAATGAACAAATTTAAGGGTGCAACTACATTACCATTCTGTCATTATATTCCATCTAGAGCCCATGGGAACATCACAGTCTGCGTATAAGGAAATAAAAATAAAACGGAATTCTATGAACATCAGCTGCATGGTCTTTTCTGTGTTTGTTCCTTTGCTCCTATCTTTATTGTTTTCTCGTATCATTGGACAAGCGATGGACTGGATTTGTGTAGGAGGGTCCAAAAGGGCGAGGCATATTAGGCAAGGCTCGTTGATGTAACAGTTTCATGGCAGATTAGGCAAGGCTTGTTGATTTGACTGGCCATCTTGCTGATGAATGCTAGATGCTAGATAGCTGTAGAAAGGAACCAGTAAAAAGTACTAAAAGGGTAGAGAAACTATGATGCCAAGATGCTTCCTACTTATACAGCTATGTGACAGTTGTACGGGAAAACTAGATCTTTTCCTTCTACAAAACCAGCATTTTTTGTTAGAGAAGCTCACAATTAATAAGATCTCGTATTCTCAAAAAAAAAAAAAAAGAAAAGAAAAAAGAAAGAAAAAAAAAGAAAAAAAGAAAGAAAAAAAAGAAAAAGCTCTTGACAGCTTTAATAATCTGATTGGCATGTGACACATAAAATGGAGTCATGTCTGATTAACCTAGGTTCTTAACTCAGTATGCTAGATTTATTTATTTATTTCAGATTCTCTAGGTTCTTAATTCGGTATGATAGATTTTCTTTATTATTTCAGATTTTGCTCTATAACTCGCAAAATCGATGTTTCTTCCCTCACTACAGTACAGTATGAATGAAACTAAAGGATATAAAAGGGTCTGTTTAATTTTCAAAGGCCACTCTTTAACTCAACTGAGATTTTGCACGCCCGTGACAAAATATGTTGCTCTTATAAGCTACAAGTCATATATGCTAAAGAGGCATGTTGGAAAATCCAATCAAAAAGCTTGAGTCTTTAAACCCGAAGAAAATGTAAGAGCTTGAGGACTTACGTGGGAAGAGCCCGATGACTAATCAAACTCCACCGTGCATCGAGGATGCGGCCAATGACCCGTCGTCCGTCAAGGATGTGTTGTTGAACGCGGCAAATGAGGGGGATATAGGGAGAGAATAGGAGGTCTCATCCATGAAGCAAACTACGTCTTGGGCTCAGGTGACCCAGGGAAGACAATGGCATCGGTGGGAGATCCAAAAGGATTCCGACGAAGAGATTGCTCGCCTTCAGGAGTTCTCGGAGGTGGTGGTTTTCATAGATATATGAGGAATGCACCGGTGCATGCAAATGGTGGTCCTTTTCCTAGATTAGTAAGTTTCTTGGAGTTGGATTCTCATTGGAATTTATCCTGAAGAAATTGAAGGTGAAATGGAAGATATCCAACCATCCCTCTTTCCGGTGGCCATTTTCTGTTTCAATTTGCTTTGGTTGAGGATAGGGATCCGGTGTTGTCCAGATTCCAGTCATAGAATGGTGGGGTCCAAATTTTTGATCGAAGGTGGATCCTACTAGGCATGCTCCTGTTTGGATGCATCCCCATGACCTCCCATTGGAGCAATGGGACTGAAAAAAATGATCCTGAAATATTGCTGTGGTTGCAGATACTCCATTATTCATTATCAACTGGATGGAAGAAGGCATCTAGGGGAGCTATGCAAAAGCTTCGTGTTCGGGTGGACCTCTCCAAGCCAACGCGGCCCAGGGCTGACATTATCGAGAAAGGAAAGAGCACGTGGCAATAGTTTCAATAAGAGAACTTCTCCATGCTCTGTCTTTTGTGCGAAAGGGCTGGGCACCTTGAGGTCCACTGTTCGCTTGTGGTGGGTGAGGAAGCTAAGCAAATCTGCCGTGAAGCGAAGAGGCTCTATAGTCCATGGATGGTGGTCTCTAGCGTTCTAGCGGAGCAAGTGGCAAGGAGGAAGGAGATGGTTCAACCTGGTCCTTGGCACATGACTCAGAGGACCAGGGTTGATTTATCTTCAACAATTAAGGTTGGCTAGGAGAAGAACAGCCGGGACCAGATGACAGCTAGGGGAAGAACCACTCGTAGATGCTGTCCATGTCGCTACCGGTTTAAAGATCGGAACGTGTTACGGCCTGGGGCCACAAAAAAAGCCAGGTAGAAATGTTTATCTTTTGAATAATCCATATATAACTAAATACATATACACGTAAGTTCCTTATACTCCTCTCGTTTGAACCTTTGCATTCACTAAAAATCCAAATCAACCAAATTCAATCATTGATACCATAAATCTAATGATCAATTTATAGGCAATTTAAATAGATCTATCTACTAGTCTACATCGTCATAGTCTAGATCTATCATGATATTATCTTATTCAAAAAAAATTAGCTAGAAGATATTATTTATATTTTTTAATTCTTATCTATTTGGTGCATAATTGGTGGAAGGCTAAACACGTATCTTGATGAGTCTTCGCATATTCCTTTCATTCAAACTGCGATATTCTCATTGATAATCTAAATTCATTTAAATCTAATCATAAATATCATAAATTTAATATATATATATATTATAATTTTTTTTAATTTATTTAAATTATAAATTAAATTTATTTTAATATTATTTATAATAATTTAAAATTTTATCTAAAAATTAATTAAAAAATATTATTTAAATTTTTAATTTTATATAAATATCTAAAATATTTTTGATGAATATCCTATGTGCAGCTGAATATACAATGATAGGTCCTCGTAGAATGCGTAGTGGAGGATGATAATTTATGATGCTTACTGGGGAGAACGATGAGTTGGCGACGGACACGTCAACCAATGGAGGATGTGTGGATGTACTTGAAAGATTTGGTGGATGGAAATTGGAGAAATGCAAGAGATCGCTGCAGGGTGCTTTCAATGTGGAGTGATTAGGCTCACCCCAACATCTGGAGGCTAAAGTCTTTATAGTTGAAAATGTGGCTACACTAGATCACGCAAGGCCCAGATTCTAGTTGAACCTATTCCGACTCGTCCAACTGGCAAGGACTTATGTCTATCATTTCCAAGGGGGCTAGTGCACATCATCATGAACCATGTCAGTGCAATAGGTGAACCCAAGTCCACAAGGGCATCATCCGCTTCGAAGCTTAGTTTTCTTGATCCTAGCCTAGTGCCCATTCAAGCCTAGCATTCCCAAATGAAAGAGAAGCATGCCGCTATATTCAACCTACTTCGTGAAAGCCTCCGTGACGTTTCTCTGGATCCTTCGGTGGCGTATTGTGAGGGAATCTGAAGTCAAACCCTAGCTTCCCGCATAGAACCAGAAATGGGCTCAGGTCGGCCCAAGGCTCATTGTGCCGAGCTAACTTTGGGTTAGGCTATGGATCGGGCTTGATAGGTTTTAAGCCATGTTTAGGCTTAAATATAAAGCACATTCATTTTTTGGGCCGGGTTTGGGTATATTATTGGCCGGGCCTAGGCCTAACTAAGCTTGAGCCCAAATGAGGTCTGAAACGGAGCTTGAATTCAAGTTCGAACAAGTCTCAAATCCTTCATCATGCTTAAATTTTTGGGCTTACAACTACTGGATATTAGTGTTTTCAAGCTTCCATAGAATCTTTTGAAGATATAATAGTTGGATGCAATCCAAAATATAATAAAATGGTTAGAATTTTGAATTATCAATGAAAAATCCATTTGTGATTTAATAAACTATAATGCACTCCATAAATTTCAACTAGCCCAGCCAGATTCGACTCAGGGCAGAGCCTAGGCTTGGGCCGGGCTTGGCCCTAGGTTTTCCAAATATGTTTGGGTCTAAGCCCAGCCAAGCTAAAAAAAAATTCAGATTGGACTTGGGTATGGATATGGCCTAACCTAGTCTGACCTATTTTCAACCCTATCCTCTTACAAGATATCTTACCCATGTTGATTTTATCATGGAATAGTAGAGAGGATGCTAAGCCCTCATTTCTTGATAATTTCAAGAATATTATTAGAAAGTTTGATCAAAATATGTGCTGCATTTTGGATACTTGATTGTCAGAGCTTTAGGTGCCGCCTGAAACATCTTTCCCATACCATCAAAGGGTTTGTCTGGTGCGATTATCATTCTTTGGAAGAAGGATTTGACTCATATTGACTTTTCTGCATGAACTAGGCTACATTTGGCATTTTAACTTTACCAGGTATGAGACCATAGATACTTCGTGTTATTTGTTCTTGTACTTGTGTTTAAAGGATGTTGACCTAAAGGATTTAATGAAAATCGGCAGGCATTCTAAGCATGACTTTTAAAATTTTAAAATGGAAGACATAAGATTAAACATTTTAATCTAATTAAGATGTTAAGGATCAGATTTAAAACATGCACTCTAGAATCTAAAACATGATATATAGTATGCATAAAAATCTAAAAAATAAAATTCTTGCATCAATCAGATCAATGTCTCAAACTAGATCTAACTTTTAGATCTATCTATTAAGATTTAAAATCTTATACCTGATCATGGGTAGATGATCTCCATTGTTGAAACTTTTAGTTGTGAAGCTCTGATGGTTACTTGTAGCCACATAGAATATTTGGTCTCTATAGATCGTCTATTCGAAGTCCTGCGCTCATCCAATTTTTTAGAACTACTAGATCGCACAAAGATCGAAGAGATGGCTAATCTGATTTCTTTTTGTTATTTATATTGGAAAACTATGTAGGGTTTCATGCATGTCTTTTGAAATTTTTTTACAATTGAACATAGTGGAAGATATAGATAAATCTAATTAACATATATATGCATGTAATCTACTCACTAAATCCTATATCTAGGATCTATGATATGTCAAGATGCAAACATAAATATGAAAAATAAAATTAGATGGTATTGATCATATCAATATCCTAGATCATATCTAGAAAATCCTAGATCATATCTAGGTCAAGAAGAGATCGAATCTCTTCATCTTTGCATGGGTCGAGAACACCATAGCTGAAATCCATGGTTGTCTTCATTGCTCGGAGCTATATAGTGTGTCCGACTTCTATAGGTTGTCTACACAAGATTACCATACTGATTGGAGATTCGTCGAACGAAGATCCATATGAAGTGCTTGCTTTTTACAGATCCCTCTTGATGGTCAATCTGATTTTCAGTCAACGAATCTCTTGGACCCTTCAGGAGAAGAAGATCTGGAGGAGGATTGATGGAGAAGACCAACACTTGATCTCCTAAAAATTGAAGAAAAGAAGGCTTAAGAAAAATCATTAAGAGAAGACCCATCTTCTCTTTCTTTTCTCTCATCAGGACAAATCCTAGACTTGTCCTAAAGAAGACTCATGCCTTCTTACAAGAAGAGACCTTCTCCTCTTGTCTTCCTATGCTTGATAATTATCACAAATTACTAAATAATAACATTAAATCATATATTAATTAGTATTTATTTAAAAAACTAATATTTTTATTAATATTTTATAGAAAAGAAGCCCATCAATGCGAAGAACTTAATTTATGGATTTTAACGGATCAAATTTTACTTAAATTGAAGAAAAAATAAAAGAGATACAAAGGCCGAAAGATTAAATTAAAAAAAAAGAAATTGGCTTAACTGGCTCATTTGGCTTAGTTGGCTCGCCCTGCTTAGCCGGCGTGCCTGTCAGCCAGCCCGCATCCAATGCTATGAAGGAACCAGATCTAGGGTTTCACGGATAGATCTTAAATTTTTTTCAAGATTATGCAGCGGAAGACTTAAATAAATCAAATATTTATCTAAATAAACCTATAAACACCTAGATCTCAGATTTATTACATGATCAAGGTATGATATTAAATCAGAAATTAAAATCAAACAATAAAGAAAAGGTTGATCAAATCAACCTAGATCTACACTACATCAAATGTAGGTATGAAGTTAATAGATTAGATCAATTATCTGAGTAAGTTAGACGTTCTAACTTGCTGATCAAGGTTTGAGGATGAAGTCACGAGCCGCACATGCATCTGACCTCTATGAGTCATCCACATGAGCTCACGAACACAATCAGAGATCTTAATGCAGAAATCAACATAGTATGCTAGTACTATGCTAATCTCTCTTCGATGATCGATCCGATGCTTTCTTCTTCGAAACTTGGACTCTCCAAAATACCAAAAGAAAAGAAAGAGAATTTGTGATGCTGAGACACCTCTCAAAAGCTTACAAAAAGGGAGAAAGAGATCTGGAATAAAAACCCTAGAAGAAGGCCCTCTTCTTCTTCTTTGTTCTTTTTCTAGACACCCTGATTTATATTTTTAATATCTCCACGATCCAGATGAATTTTTCTTAATTTTTCTACACCAAAGAGGCCTCTCAAATTTCTATAATTCATAAAAGTTTCAGCCAAAAATTTTCTTTAAATAAAGAGATATGTAGAGTCCAAGTTAGGTCAAAAACCTAGACTAGGAAGGACCAAATAAGGAAAGTTGTTGGGGCACCCAACTCTTGGGCATGCTCACCTTTTTTTCTATCGTGGACCAGCAAGGGGGGTGCACAAAAAAATATCCTTTTACCATAAAAATCAAAGAAAATAAGGAAGGATGGGTCGGCACACTTATGGAAAGAGTTTTGGTTAACAAGGATTCTATCTTATAGAATCCTTAAGCAAAACTAATTCCCCTTTTGACTTGGTCTTCCAACAAACTACCATATGAGAAAAAGAAAGAGAGAAGAGAGGTGTGAGAAACCTTGGGCATGGAGATTATTCATGTAAAAATATAAAGAGAAAAGGGTGGGGCATGAGGATTAGGTGGCACAAGGAATAGGGAGTCCTAGTCACACTAGGACTCCTATTTTGACTTGGTCAAACAAGGTTTTTTAACCAAATAAAAATAAGAGTAAACCAATCTAATTAAATAAGATTCTAGTCTATTTAAATACTTAATTAAATTATATTAAATAAAATTTAATTTTAATTTAATTTTTTAATCAAATTAGAAAATTGGGTTGATCCGAGTCCTAGTTAGACTAGGACTAGTTCTTTTTTGCACTTGACTTATCCAATAAACCAATTGAACTTGATCCAATCAAGTCCAAACTAAATCTAATTAAATTATATTTAATTAGACTTAATTTTAGCCTTCTGACTTAATTAAATTAAGCTAATTAGTAATCAAATTGCTAATCGATCCTCCTGCAATACTTGCACTAGGTTAAACACCAATCGTATTGATTGTTTAACCTTAAAATGATTTTAAATCGCTGATCAACCATCTGATCAAAATGTGAACCCTAATGTGTATGACCTCATAAATCCAAACTTAAGCCGGTAGCATAAAAATAAATTTTTATACAAATCAAAGTGACCATCTAGCAATGATACCCGATGGTTGGATAGGTCGAAAGGTGTAGAACACCATTCTTAGAACTCATGTGAATATAGTTTTCATATAATTCATCCCCTTGACCATAATGCTCGTAGGACATCTCAGAGTTCAACTATCAATTCTGATCAGGTTGTCCATATTGTATTTCAAAATATCAAATTCATCTGATGAATTATCCTAGCCAAGATTTTGCTATATTGAAATACAGTGATACATTCTTCTCCAACTCTTGAAGTGGTCAATTTCATCTTGATCACACTCTAACTTTGCAAGTACTTGACTGTGCTCAGAAGCCTTCCGTTACTGAATTAGAAATTTAGTTAGTCTGATACGAAAGCACAGTGAGTTGCTTGCAAGTCACTAAGATGATCTCAGGTCAAAGGGATACTTATACCTATATCCCATCAAAGACATTCTCGATAGTAGAATGCTCTAAAGTTGGTCACGTTCCATGATGATGTACCTATACATCTCATCTGTATGCCATATCAGTATCTTCACACTCCTTGGTTAAGAGGATAACCAACCTATATGGCACATAGCGATCTATGCTCGATAGATGCTGTCGTCCTAATTAACAGTCTATCATTTGATTGTGAATAAATTTAAGGATTAATCGATAAATTCTTTCTTTATCGAAACTAAATAGTCCTAAGGACTTCATCACAACAATGAAGTTCATTAGATGTAAATTTATGATGAAGAAAGATACCAAAATATTTTTTATTAATTAATAAATTAATTATAATTTTTAATCATCAATAGACTGACGATTGACTTTGAACATAATTTGCAATAATTCTCACTTATCCTAAAGCCACTCGGCTAGTATTTAATACCCATCTTCGACTTATGGTTGTCGTACTCCTTGATTGCCAGGGCTTTAGTGAAGGGGTCGGCTAGGTTCTTCTTTCCATCGATTTTCTGAAGATCGACGTTACCATAATCCATGATCTCATGGATCAAATGAAAGCGGCACAGAATGTGCTTTGTCCACTAGTGTGCTTCGATTCCTTTGCTTGAGCTATGGCACTAGTGCTGTCGCAGTAGAGCAGGACTAGACCATCAATGAAAGGTGCTACTCTGAGGTCAGCGATGAACTTTCTCAGTCACATACTTTCTTTACTACATCTGATGCTGTCATGTACTCTACTTTGCAAATAGAGTCAGCCATTATATGTTGTTTGAAACTTTTTTAGTAGATGACTTCACCATTTAGAGTAAAGATATATCTCGATACACTTTTACTATCATCATGATCAAATTGAAAGTTGGAGTATGTAAATCCAATAAACTTTAGATCTGACTCACCATAAATTAACCATTGGTCCTTAGTATTTCTGAAATACTTAAGGATGGTTTTAACCATCTTTCAGTAATTTTTTCTAGGGTTGGATTGGTATCTACTTACTACTCCTAGTTGAAGGAAAATCCTGATTTTTCGATCCAGGTTCGTCCAGATCTGATCAGATCAAGAGATATATTTCAAAAATTTTTTCTTGATCTCAATCAGATGTTGATAAGTTTCAGATTTGATTATTATTATTTTAATAAATAAAATAAAATAAGATAAATTAAATCAAATTTAATTTAGTTTTACCTTGATTTGGGTAATCCTATTACCCATGTAGATGATCCTCCTGATTGCAGCGGAAGATTCTTGGATCTAGCCACGCAAGCATCCTGGCCTCTATTGGTATCCACTTGGGCTGGATCTGGAGATCTTCTCCTTCTTTATCACATCTCTAAAAATTAGATCTAGATCTAATTTAGAGGATCTTCAAAACTTCCTTCGAAGATCTGCTGTCGTCCTCTTGCAGTAGTGCTGCCTTCTTCCTTTCTCGTCAGTCTTTTCTTGCTTGAATCGCACTAATCTGAGGCCCAAACTTTCCTTGGGTGTGGAGAGGAAGAGAGAGGATTAGAAAGGTGGCATGGAGAAGGAAAGGAGAGGGCAGCCTTGGGGCATGGCTAGGATTGAAAGTCCTTTCCAAGTTGGGTGCAGATAGGTCTTTATATAGATCTCTTGCTGCATCATACAGTGCCACATCACCCCGACCAATCACGTTGCTTCGTGCAATCAGATCTAAATCTGATTGATTGGGATGACATCACTTGATCCAATCCTTAGATGAGAGACCCTATAGATTCATCAAACTTAGGATTTTTAGTAGCACTCTAAGATTGGTCAAAGTCGAAAGGTTAGGTGGAGTCCTTGTCCAATCCAAGGAAGCAACCTGGAGTCCCATCCGTATGAGACTTGGGCATCCCTACCATGGGTGCCATCCCTAGGCGTGTGCCCCTTTCCTTTCCAAAGGTTCTGGCAGTAAGGGAGACAGGCCCCTACCAGCTCTCCAATAGGTGCATGACATGTGGTCAAAAGTCAAAGACACATGGTCAACATTTGACCAAGGATCAAAGGTCAACTGTTTGACCAAAGTCAAAGGAACAAGAATTAGTAGGTGATGAAAAATGGCAGGTGTTGTCTCAAATTTATCTCATAAATTAAGACAAACCCTTTTCTGAACTCTGGACAACCTTCCAGTCAGACCAGGTATGAAGGTACCTCTGAGTGAGCACAAACTCATTTGGCTCAGTCAGGACAACTTATTTAATGATAGTAAAAAGAAGAATGTTAGGTTCAATCGTGTGCTAGCACGATTTCCTTGAACCTAATTGAATCTCAATTCAGAATCAATTGAACTAGATTAGTTCCAATTGATGATCATCTAGATTCCAAACCCTTATTTGTGTGATCCAGTTAGGTTCAGTTCTATATGGTAATGGGATATGTCATGATCTCTATCATTGACATCATCGAAACTCCTTTTCGATGGATCAGAACTCTTCTGATTCGAACAACTAGAATGATCGATCATCTAAATCATTCTAATTGCTTCCAAAATCTATCAGTGACACCTAGCAGTATATGGTGGCAATCCATCAGAAACTGAATAATGAACCTCTCGGTGTAGCTACCTTGTGTGATTAAGTTCTTCTATCTTGAGCTCCGATCAGATTAGGGTTAAGGTGAACTCGTCAAACCCTAATTTCTATCATATGATTTAATCATTTGATTCAAGTCCAATGTGAAAACCCTAAATAGAAACTCTTTCTATTATTTCACTCTGCCATGGCCATGGGCTTATGGACTTGATTCTCATGATCATCATAGGGCTGCTCCTCTACCACCGAGGTAGATAGATTCCCATCTTGGTGCAATCCAATTCCTACAATGAACATGCTATAGCCAACATACACCTCAGGGTTTTGAATGGCTAGGAGATCGAGTCATGGTGTAGTCAAACTATAACACCCTCATGGTGAAACTGTCGATGCACTTCAAGTCAAAGAACCAGACACACCACTGTAGCATTCGAGTCAGTCATTGATGAGAAGGTAGACTTTCTAATGACTACTCGAGGTGGTCACGCTCAGTGCCCTCGTTCTCTAATGAGTATCTGTACTCTCACTTCGATGTCTCCACACCATAGACTCAAGACTCATCTACTATAAGAGAAGCGATTATACACTAACCTTCCGGATCAATCACCATCCTCATGATGATCCTATGGTCGGGAGCATTTTATGAGTTAATAATGAAAAATTATTCATGTCTTAAATTTTCAACTCTTGAAAAATATGAATTATCATTACCATTAACTCAAAGGGATGTATCACAGACACTAAATACACATATGTGATAGAAAATAATTCATTTTATTATTTATAGTCAAAATTATAATTTTGCCCCTTAGAAGTGTATTACAAGTGTCAGCCAATTCTGGCTTCTAGGGCACATATATCTAACAATCTCCCACTTGACCTAAAGCCAATTGGCTACAAGTCTAAGTCCCATCTTCTCAAGGTGGGCTTCGATCTTCTGCTGGCCCAACGGCTTTGTAAGTGGGTCTGCCACATTATCTACGGAGTCGACTCTCTTGACCTCAACGTAACCTTTCTCAAGGTAATCATGGATGAGATGATATCGCCGCTCAATGTGCTTGGACTTTTTGGTGAGACCTCGGCTCCTTAGCAAGGGCTATGGCGCCATTGTTGTCGCAGTAAAGAGGAATGGCATCTGATGGCATTACTCCAATTTCTGCAGCAAACTTCTTGTACCAGAATGCTTCCTTTGCAGCCTTCTGATGCAGCTATATATTCTGCTTCCATGGTGGAATCTGCTATCACTGTTTGCTTGGAACTCTTTCCAGCTGACAGCTCCACCATTGCACACAAACAGACTTCCAGATGTCGACTTTCGATCATCTATATCGGACATGAAGTCCGAGTCTGTGTATCCCTGAACTTGGAGTTCTCCATTACCAAAGACCAACATCATATCCTTAGTTCTTCTCAAGTACTTAAGGATACATTTCACAGAAGTCCAGTGTTCTTCACCTGGATTTGACTGATATCTGCTTGTGACACTCACAGCATGGGCTATATCAGGTCGTGTACATAGCATGGCATACATGAGGCTCCCTATTGCAGAAGCATAAGGGATCTTGCTCATGCGTTCTATTTCCTCAGGTGTGCTGGGGCACATCTTCTTGGAAAGATGAATACCATGTCTGAAGGGTATTAATCTCCTCTTAGAGTTTTCCATACTAAACCTCTTTAGTACTTCCTCTATGTACATCTTCTGTGAAAGTCCTAGCATCCTATTCGGTCTATCCCTATAGACCTTAATTTCTAGAATAAAGGATGCTTCACCTAGGTCTTTCATGGAGAATTCTTTGGACAACCACATCTTGACTGATGTCAACATGGGAATATCATTCCCAATAAGGAGGATGTCATCCACGTACAATACGAGGAAGACAACAGCGCTCCCACTGACCTTTTTGAAAACACATGGTTCCTCTTCATTTTTGATGAAACCAAACTTTTTGATCACATCATTGAAACGAGTGTTCCAGCTCCGAGATGCTTGCTTAAGTCCATATATGGACCTTTGCAGCTTGCAAACCTTGTGATCAGTATCACTGGATGTGAAACCTAGCGGCTGTTCCATATAGATATCTTCCTCAAGATATCCATTTAGGAATGCCGTTTTCACGTCCATTTGCCATATTTCATAATCGAAATAGGCTGCAACGGCAAGCAATGTGCGGATGGATTTTAGCATAGCTACTGGGAAAAAGGTATCCTGATAGTCAATGCCTTCACGTTGACTATAACCTTTTGCCACCAGTCTAGCCTTGAATGTCTCCACATTCCCATCTGCACCAATCTTTCTCTTGAAGATCCATTTACACCCAATAGGTACTATACCTTCTGGTGGATCTACCAAGGTCCAGACTTGGTTTGAGTGCATCGAGTCGATCTCTGACTTCATTGCCTCAAGCCATTTCTCGGAGTCGATATCTGATATCGCCTCGTTGTAGGTTTTGGGATCATCACCATGAGCACCATTACCTATGAGGAACATTTCCTCTACGTCCTCTGAAATAATACCTAAGTATCTTTCAGGGGGACGGGAAACTCTTTTCCGATCTACGAGGTGGAGGAGGTAGTGTTCTTATTGGCTCAACCTGATTTGGTTCCACTTGGTCCTTAGCTCGTTCTGCTTGTGAGACTTTCTCATCAAGCTTAATCTGCTTTCCAATGCCACTATCTTGAATAAACTATTTTTCAAGAAATATGGCATGTCGACTCACAATCACATTGTGGTCTTCTGGAATGTAGAAATAGTATCCTAATGACTCTTTAGGATATCCTATGAATCGAGCTCTAAAGGACCTAAACTCTAACTTGTCCGCTTGTTGTCTTTTGACATGAGCCGGACAACCCCAAATTCTGAGATGACTCAGACTTGGTTTCTTACCGTGCCATATCTCATACGGTGTGGTAGGAACGATTTTAGAGGGAAACCCTATTCAGTAAATAGATTGAAGTTAATAATGAATGTCCCCAAAGAAAATCAGGAAGGTCTGTGAAGCTCATCATGGATCGAACCATATCCAATAGAGTCCGATTTCTCCATTCTGAAAACCCCGTTGAGTTGAGGTGTTCCTGGTGGAGTCCATTGAGAGACTATGCCATTTTTCTTAAGATAGTCTAGGAATTTTCCGGCTAAGGTATTCACCTCCTCGATCTGATCGAAGAACCTTAATGGGTTTTCCAGTTTGTTTTTTTCTACTTCATGTCTGAATTCTTTGAACTTTTCAAAGGCTTCAGACTTATGTCTCATAAGATACACATACCCATACCTAGACAGATCATCGGTAAAGGTAATGAAGTAGACAAAATTGCCTCTAGCCGGCACATCGAAATGGGCCGCACACATCAGTATGTACTAGGGCAAGGAGATCTGTGGCCCTCTTCCCCATGTCCAACAAAAGGGAGTTTAGTCATTTTGCCTTGAAGATAAGATTCACAAGTTGGATATGACTCAAAAGTCAATGGACTCAATAGCCCATTTTTCTCCAATTTGTTAATCCTATCTTCTGCTATATGACCTAATCTCAGGTGCCATAGATATCTGTCGTTTGGACTATCCCTAGGTCATTTTGGCATTCACGTTTTGCTCGATAGTTAAAACAGGTACATCAATATGCAACTGATAAAGACCATTAACAAGGAAACCATTTGCAATTTTATTTCTTTCATAAAGAATGTTACAATGGTCCTTAAAGAAGGTGATCACATAACCTTCTTGTGCTAAGCATGAAACAGAAATCAAATTCCTGCTAGCTGCAGGCACATAATAACAGTCTTTTAAAACTAAGTCTAAACCAGATGGTAATCGAAGAGGGTATGTTCCCATGGCTACTGCAGCAACTCTTGCTCCATTACCGATGCGTAGGATCATGTCTCCATCCCTCAGCCTCCTGCTATCCTCAAGACCCTGCATAGAAGTGCACAGATGAGCACTAGAACCAGAGTCAAGCACCCAACTGGATGCAGAAGAAACCGTAAGGTTAGACTCAATAACGAGCATACCTCCAGAAGGACCTTCCTTCTTGTTCTTCAGGGTGGCCAGGTAAGTAGGGCAGTTCCGCTTCCAATGGCCGTCGCTGTTGCAATGGAAACACTTTTCCTTTGCCATCGATCTTCTTCTTCGGTTCTGCCTTCTTCTTCTTTGATCCTTCTACCTTTTGCTTTTTCACAGACTTCTTTTTCTTTTCCATAAGACTTTCTTTTGGAAGAAGTCCGTTCCATAGCAAGAACTGAGCCTTTAGAACCTTTCATAGAAAGCTCAGCGGTAACCAGCATATTCATCAACTTCGGCCAAGGAATTCTTGAAGTTTATGCATGTGGTAATTCATGATGAATTGCCCATATGCATCAGTCAAGGATTGCAGAATAATATCATTCTGCAGATCCAAGTCCAACTTCACACCGAGCTTCTCAAGCTCTTCCATGTCCTTGATCATTGTCAGACAGTGATCTTGGACTGACTGCCCATCACGCATCTTAGCCTTAAAAAGTCATTTCGTGACTTGATATTTGGCTGCGCGACTCTGTTCACCAAACATCTCCTGCAGGTGAGCCAACATTTGGCGAGCAGTCCCGATATCTTCATGTTGGCGCTGGAGCTCATCAGACATCGAGCCCAACATGTAGTATCTAGCCTTATTATCTTCGTCAATCCATTTTTCCAGAGACGCTCTGTTCAGTGGATGGACGAGCTGGTAAGGTGGGAGGGTCCTGGTCCAAAACATGTGTTAACTTCTCTGAACCCAAAACAATTTTGTAGTTCCTGAGCCAATCTTTATAATTGGGTCCAGTCAGTCTATGTGTGTCTAGGATACGTGCCAGTGGGTTGGACGCAGACATTTTCCTGTAGAGAGTCAAAGATTCTAGTTAGATACTGTAATTTTGACTTGACCAATTTATTTAGGGAAATTTTATTTTTAAATAAATTAGCTCCCACTATTTTCTCGGATCCCTACACTCCCTCTGTAGAGATGCGAAAAATCTCCACGATTGAATGATTTCTAGTGGGTGGTGCGGTCTCACCAACTGACTCATCACCTCACCTAACAGTTATTGGTGATGGGTTAGCCAATGAGTGAACAACTCTTGTTCAATGATTCTCTAATCATGGTGCACCCAAACTTGGTCTCTAATTCATGAATCTCACCGTATCCGAAATATTGATCCACTCCTTAGTTAAGTCAGACCCACCATTTGCATAGACTGGGTTCCTAATTGGGTCTCTCACCGTATCCAAAATATTGAGCCCAACTCATCCTCCAGCCCATAGCATCCAATGCCTAATAGACATGGTTGCATCTTCCCGGTGCAACTGAGCCACTGTATCCAGTCGAGAACAATCAACCCCGGGAAGGGCCCGCACATCTACAATGGTGGAAGACCTCGGACTTAATCTTTTCTTAGGGAGAATTGATTCAGGTCTCATTAAACTAGACTTGGCTTAGTCATAACAATTATGACTAACCTAGTGGCATGGGTTAGCTCGGATTATTGACCACCTCAGATCAGAACTGTGTCAACAGATATGGCCAGGTAAGTGAGACCGGTGGAAGGAATATGCCATTAACTCGCACAAGAATGCATTCAGGTCGAGTAGCTTCCAATTAAAAACCAGTCGGTCGTATGTGCCAAACTTACCTTAGACACCAAATTGTTGAGTCAGAACCAATTGGGTTAGCCTACAATCCAGACTCTAACCTCTGAGCCTAATTAGGTCTTGCTTGATCGTGACTCGATCTTGACCCAGACTTAATCCTATTAGGCTGGTCAATTTAAGCATTGTTGATCCCATCTAACCAACTCTTGATTCGGTTTGATCAACCGCTTAGACCTAATTGAGCTACCCAAGCCCGAACCCAGTATTATGAATATGTCTTAGATCTGAAAATTCTCAATTTTAGACCTAATTAATATTCCATAATCTTAATTCTTAATTAAGTTGGGTTCATAAACAAAAATATGCACAATAAATCCTAGGGTTTCAGGATCTAGGGTTTTGCAGAAAGTAAGTTTTGGATTTCTGATTAAGGACGAACACGCAGCACCCCTACACATCATAAGAACACACCCATCGAATGGGAAGAGAGGGCCTTTAAACCCTTCTTCGTTCTTATGACGGGACGGCCAAGAGGAACGCCTTAATCAGGAACATGTAAATCTACAAAAACAGTTATTAGATCTATATCATATATCTCATATACAAATTTAGATCTAATCAAGGCATATTTTGCATACATCTCATGTATCAAATCATGCATGTTTTTCAGATCTAAATTATCTCATAATAATCTAAAAAATTAGATTTAAATTGATCTAATCAAAATAAATTCTAATCTAGACAATTATGTAGAACTATTCTACAACTAGTCTAGTCATGCATCTATCATATCTCATATGATATTTTAAAATTAAATAATTTTTATTTGCTATTTTTTAGATGTTATTATAATACTTATAATATCAAAAAATAGTAAATAAGAAGATCTAAAATATGATTTAATCAGATTAAATCAAAGACATGCAAAACTATTCTATAGAACTATTCTATTCTAGAACTAGTCATGCATATCTTCATAATCTTAGATCCAAATCATTTAATTTTAATTTTTTGATTTCAGATCTGATCACATCTCATGTGACATCTGAAATCATTATTATTTTAAATTAAAATAAAATTAAAATTAGATCTAAATAATTTTAGAACCATGGCTCTGATACCAGTTGAAGGGAAATCCATTTTTCCCGGTCCAGGTTCGTTCAGATCTGATCAGATCAAGAGATATATTTCAAAAATTTTTTCTTGATCTAAATCAGATCTTGATATATTTTAGATCTGATTCTTATTATTTTAATAAATAAAATAAAATAAGATAAATTAAATCAAATTTAATTTACCTTGATTCGGGTAATCCTATTACCCTGTAGATGATCCTGTTTGCAGCGGAAGGTTCTGGATCTAGCCATGCAAGCGCCTGGCCTCTACCGTATCCACTCAGGCTTGGATCTGGAGATCCTCTTCTTCTCTATCACATCTCCAAAAATCAGATCTGGATCTGATCTGGAGGATCTTCAAAACTCTTTTGAAGATCTGCAGTTGTCCTTTTGCAGCAGCGCAGCCTTCTTGCTTTTGATCGCCTTTCCTTGATCTTGAATTGCACCAACCTAAGATCCAAAACACTTTTGGACGTGGAGAGCAAGAGGGGAGAAGAGACTATGGCATGGAGAGGAGGGGAGAGGCAGCCTTGGGGCGTGTCTAATTGCATTCTTTAATTAGGGTTGGGCGCAGGGTCTTATTTATAGACCTACTGCATGATCCAACTCCTCTTCCTCTCAACCAATCACAACCCTTTGTGAAATCAGATCTAAATCTGATTGATTGGAATAGAGACCCCTGGATTCCTCCTTAGAGGGTGCCTAAGACCAGTCAAACTTGGATTCTTAGTAGAACTCTAATTGGAATCCAAAAGGGAGGTGGAGTCCTTGTCCAACAAGGACTCCTAGGCGCCTCCTACTTGGGCTCACGCCACCCTTGGCGTGCGCCCTTCTCCTTGCCAGGTTCTGGCAGGGGGACAAGCCCCCACCAGCTCTCCAATAGGTGCATGACATGTGGTCAAAAGTCAAAGGGTCAATGGTCAATATTTGGACCCAGTCAAAGGTAGACTTTTGACCTCAAGTCAAAGAACATAAAATGGAGGTGACCAAAAATGGAGATAATGGTCTTACAAAGAAACCTTTCTTTATTTGAACAACTCCAGTCAGACCATAGTGAAGGCCTCTGATAATGAAGTACAAACTTCTTTGGCTCAGTCAGACAATCTTATTATATGATAGTAAAAAGAAGAAAACGTAGTTCAATCGAGTGCTAGCACGATTTTCTTAACCTAATTGAATCTCATTCAGACAATTAAAACTCGATCAGTTCAATTTTGATGATCACCAAGATTCAAACCCTATTTTGTGACCCCAGTTAGGTTCAGTTCTGTATGGTAATGAGATATGTCATGATCTCTATCAGACATTCAATCGAAACTCCTTTCGATGGATCAGAACTCTACTTCTGATTCGAACAGCTAGAATGATCGATTCATCTAAATCATTCTAATTGCTCCCATAAATCCACCAGTGACACCTAGCAGTATATGAGTTGGCACTCGCATAGAGCTGAATGTGAAAACCTCTTGGTGCAGCCTACTTGTGTGATTCGTTCTTCTAGCTTACCCCGAATCAGATTAGGGTTAAGGTGAACTCGTCAACCCTAGTCTCTGTTCATATGATGTATCATTCGATTTAGTCCCAATGGAAAACTAAATAGAAACTCTTTCTATTATTCCACATCTGCTATGGCCATGGGCTCTGGACTTGATCTCACCCCCCCCCCCCCCCCCCCCCCCCCCCCCCCCCCCCCCCCCCCCCCTATGATCATCATAGGGCTGCTCCTCTACCACCGAGGTAGATAGATTCCATCTTGATGCAATCCAGTTCCTACAATGAACATGCTATAGCCAACATACACCTCAGGTTCCATATGGCTAGGAGACCGAGTAATGGTGTAGTCAAACTATAACACCCTCAAGGTGAACTGCCGATGCACCTCAGGTCAAAGAACCAGACACACTACTGCAGCATCGAGTCAGTCATTGACGAGAAGGTAGACTTCCTAATGACTACTCGAGATGGTCACGCTCAGTGCCCTCATTCTCTAACGAGTACCTGTACTCTCGCTCTGATGTCTCCACACCGTAGACTCAAGACTCATCTACTAAAGAGAAGCGATTGTACACCAACCTTCCAGATCAATCACCATCCTCGTGATGATCCTATGGTCGGGAGCATTTTATGAGTTAATATTGATTATTCATATCTTAAATTTTCAACTCTTGAAAATATGAATTATCATTACCATTAACTCAAAGGATGTATCACAAACACTAAATACACATATGTGATAGAAAATAACCCATTTTATTGATATTAGTCAAAATTATAATTTTGTCCTTAGAAGTGTATTATAAGTGTCAGCCAATTCTGGCTTCTAGGGCACATATATCTAACAAACGCCCCCTTCTCTAGGCTTCCTTAAGAATTCTAGGGCAGCAACTCTAAAGAGAAGAGAAGAAAATAGTTGAGGGAGAAAAGGTCTGTATTGATTCCAACCTTTTAAAATCCTAATACAACCTATGTATTTATACATAGCCATTAGGCCCGACCAAAAAACTCTCCGACTAACCCAATACATGAAAGCACTCATCAAGTCCATGTACACCCATATCTCCCATACTCCCATTCTCTGGATCTAGATCCGACCCATACATAAATTTGCCTTCTTAAGATCTCTCAAACCAGGCCTTAAGACCCCTAGGATCAACCCAGATCCTAGCCCAAAATAGACCCTCGCATAATTCTGCTCGTGCACTAAGCTGGATCAGTCTCAACACTGAGCCAGCTTAGTTCCATTGAGTTAGCTCAGTTTGAAACTGAGCTAGCCCAGTCCTATGCCATGCCAGCAGTTTTAAATGCGTAGCTCTCTATTTTACCTATGCACTGAGACTTAGCTGACCCAATTTTGGACTGAGCCGGCTAAAGACTAAGCTGGCTAATCTACAGAAAATCTTCTTTCTACAGTCTTGATTTTCTATCTTTGGTTCTTTACTTCATCTTATATCCCGATCTTCAAAGTACTAATCAAGCCCCTGAAATCTCTAGAGCCAACCCCCTAACTCCTCCCATGGCCTCCCAAGGCTTGGGAGCACCATAAATCCTCACAATCTTTTGGTAAGATTATGTTTTGATTGAATTACTTGACTATTCGAACTGACCCATGTCAGCTAGGTAAATCAGTATGACTGATTTAGGTGCTCCTAGACTAGCCTGTTAGTGGTCTCCCTTAAGCTGACTTGGTGAAGTCAGTGGGATGATCATAATAAGCTGGTTAATCTGACCTGCTCACTTCTATAATTAAATCCTCTAAAATTATTAGGTTTCTAAAATGAAATAGTTATATGATAATTGGATCATAGCCTTCCATTAAAGTAGATGATAATGGGTCCATCAGTTGGATAATCATTGGAGGCCCAAAAGCCTGGTGCTTATCGGTTGATGAAATTATCATTCACTATATGATCTCTTTGATACATCTTTCTAAATGGTGGTTAGATGGGCTAACAAAAGTTTGGCCTGATCATTCATTGGTTAGATGGGCTAAGTATGGTCGTGTTAATGATTGAATCTAACTAGGCACTTTTTTGAGAAGGCCAAAGCCAACTGATCAGGGGCTGGGATAAAATTTAATTACTAGAATTTATTTAGAGAAATAATTGGTTATGAACCTACCCTTAGATGTATATGGGTTGGCCAACCAAAGTTAGGCTCGTGTGTAGTTTATGTGGATTCTAGTACCCACTAAGAAATTAGGGTAATTCCTCCAATTGGAGGTAGAGGCTACCAATTCAAATAAAATAGTAGGAGAAATCTTTTGATTAAAGTCCAAATCTTTAGGTTTAACGAATCAATTATTAATTAGATTTTGATTTTTCTTTATGCAGACATGGCCACTTTCCTATTGCTCCAATCATTATTGGACAATGATAAGTTGGTGGGATCCAATTTTGGTAGTTGGTATCGAAAGTTGAAGATTGTCCTGGAGCATGAATGGATCCTATATGTGCTGACGGATCCTGCACCTGAGGAGCCAGCTATCAATGCACATTGAACAGTCAGAAATACTTTGATAAGAATGCGATGTTGTCATTAACACACCATATTTATCAGTTTAATCTGACTTCTTAAAATAATTAAAAATGCATAGATAGCAGTGAGTTAGGTCGAATCCTTAGGAAAGATAGTATTTTTAGATTTAAAATCTTTGATTTTTTTTAAAAAAAATTGAAAATAAAATTTGAAGTCAAAAATTAAAAATTAAAATTATGAAGTAGAAATTAAATTATGCAGAAAAGTAAACTTGGTACTAAGATCTACTAGTTAGATCTTAGCATCTACTTACAGAAAAATAAAAAATAATGATTAAAATATAAAAATTAAATTATAATAAAAATAAGGAGCATAAAATTAAAGAATATAAAAATAAATATTGCATTAACTAAAATTTTAAAATTTAAATATATAAAATTTTTAAAAAAAGAAAATAAAATAAAATAGCCTGATCTCTGATCTTGGATCGACATGGGCGGAAAGATGGTGTAGAAGCCCAGCTTTTTCTCTCGACATCAGTTGTCTCGAAGCAGCCATTAACCCAGAGCCAAGCTTCATCCTGTACCAAAGCTTCACTTTGATCGAAGATGCTTGATTTTTAGAGGCCTGGGATCCTTTTTATAGAGCTAGAAGGGCTGGAGAGTTTTCTTCTAAGCAATATGGGACTAAGAAGCTCTTCGATCATCAAAATATGAAGAAATTTAAGTAAAAATTAGATTAAATAGAGTCCTGAATGAATTCTATTGCTCTAGATGAAATCTAGCCATTGATAGAAATCCAACTAACCAAAAATCATCAAAATTGGATGTGTATCAGCCCAGATCAGGTCGGATTAAATTCTGGCCATCCGATCGCACATTGATGAAGGAAATTTGGCCGTTGATCGTGCATCGAGAGTCCTGATCACCGTCGGAAGTATTTTGGATCATCGGATCATCCCTTAGATCGAGCATTGGCATTGGATGGTGATCCGTGAGAAGTCTGAAGCTAAATCAAATCTGAAAATAACCACAGCCGTTCGATCTTGACTGCAAGCTACCATACCCATCCGATGGCATAATTACTGTTCTCATGGACCGCATGGACTAGCCGCACCATACACCGTAGCCAATCAGCACTCCTATCACTAAGTGAAAAGGCTAGATTGCCCTGTGAGCCACGATAAATTTTTGTGGACCCTTTAAGGGTCTAGGTCCGCCACGTCTCATGCTGTGATTTGCTGGATTCTCCTGAGCTGGCGGTCCACACCTAGATCATGGACTGATTGGTGGCTTTTATGACTGAGTCAGCTTTGATAGCTTGGCTTGGCTTGGTCGCTTGGTGGCTTGGCTTACAGAGCTGGCTGAGCCATTTTCATTTTTTTTATTTAATTTTTATTTATTTTATTTATTTAGAAATTCATATCTTCTCTGTTTTAGCTTTGTTTTGTTCAAAACTTATTTCATTGTGATCAAAAAAATGAGCTCTTTCTATTGATAATAAAATTTTATTTTTTAATTTTTATTAATTTTTAATTATTTTTTTAATTAATAAAAATATTAATTTCTTAAAAAATATATAAATTAATCATTAATTTTTAGAAATTAAGATAAATTAATTAATAAATTAATACTTTTATTGATGAATTATGGTACTTATCACATCCCCTAACTTAAGCTTTGCTCGTCCTCGAGTAAAGAAAGAATTTAGTTTTAAATATCTTTTAACTTTAGAGTTTCGAATTTTATCTAAGCAGTTTTCAAAATGGCCATTGATATTCAGTAGAGCTTAAGTGAGATATATCATTGAGATATTAATACTTATCAACAAAAAAATTAAGTAAAGAATATTAAATTTTTTTAAACTTTTTCTAAATTATTCCATCTTTATCTGTAATTTGTCTAAACTTTCATATAGGCAAGTGTATTGCTACTTTCGTCCTTCATTTATTAATTTTTATTTTTACATTGCCCACTTTTTGATGCAAATATCATTGCTTACTTAGACAACGGGATCCGATTACTCGGTGGAAAATCAATATTTTTTTTTTAAATATTGTACCATTATTAAGTGTCTTAATCCATTAAGCTTTCTATTTGATCCATGTAATGAGTCTTGGGCCAATGACTTCTAAATCAGTTGACTTTAGAGCACTAGGTATAGAATACCCCTCGAACTTACTAGCTCGAATCAAACAGGCTACGAGTTAAGACTAACTTTACAACGAGCCTCTTTGCCCTTTCCATCTTCTGACGTAAAACTCAATGCTTGCTTAGGCAAAGAGGTCTGATTACTCAGTGAGAAATATTTAAAAACTATTTTATTTAATTTTTTATATGAAAACTATTTTATTTAATTTTTTTATATGAAGAAACGTATAGTTATCCTACACAAGCCTATAAAAAGTAGATTTTTCTTTGATGCTAGTAGAAAAAATTAGAAATACTCCAAGAAAAAACTTTTTATATTCTAAACTTAATTCTTTATTGAATTTTCTTAATACTTGATTCCTCAATATCTCACAGATTCTCTAATCTATGAATCAATTTTCTTTTAAAAATGCTTAGTTTAATTCGATTCTTAAGCATAATCAGGTGTCTAAATATTAAATATTAATTTTTTTGAGAATTTAAAATTTTAAAATTTTTATTTTTCTCTCCTCCAACTTAATCAACATTATCCTTAATGGAGAAAAAAAATGAAGGATGTAATAAAGAATATGAAAGAATACACCTGATTCAATATATTTTTGGTCCAACACATGCCTTTGAAAATTTGAACTCTCCCTCCAACTTATTTAAATTATCCTAAAAAAATCAACTAAAAAGGTAAATTAAACTAAAAAAAATTAAATATTGGGTTGCCTCCCAACAAGCGCTAAGTTTACCATCTTCAGTTAGACATAATGCAGCTTACTATCCTATGTCAAATATTGGATTGACAAATTTCAATGGTTTTGGATTGCCAATTTTAGAAAGTTGATTTATAATCCCATTATTGATATATTCATTATTAATTTTAGGGATATAATTTATGATCCCATTCTCAGACTCATATTTATTAAGAATTTCTCCTATTTGTTCTTCTAAAATGCTCATGAATTGAGTTTTTGTATTAGGAGTTAAGTTTGATTCAATGGATGCTGGAAGGGTGTCTAAAGGTAGTTTTAATTTTGGAGGTAAATTAATATAATCTTGCTTAAATAACTCCATTGATACTTCATTACATGCCTCTTGATTTTTGTAAGAAGAATCGGCTTCTAGGGTTGAAGGAAATAGGACATTAAGTTTATAAGTCTCGGATAAATTATCTATTCTTTTTTCTTCTTTTTCTATCTTATTTAAACTAGAACTAGCATCAATACTAATTCCTGGCTTGGGTTCTTCTATGTGGTTAGTCTCAGTACTAACCAGTTCCTCTAAATTTTTATTTTGGCTAGCATCAGTACTAGCTTCTCTCACCTGATCTTGGTATGGATTCATAAGAATCCTATAGCTTTTAAGTTCAAAAATTACTTTAGCATTCTCAGATTGGAGATTCTTAAGTGAGACATTAAATTGATAACTTAATCCAGATGGTTGGTGGATATTAGGTGGGTTGTTTGAAATTGATAGGCTCGATAGTTGATCTAGTTCTCTCCTTGTGTTAGACTCAACTAATTATCCTATTTGAACTTCTAGCCTGGTAATTGATTGTTGTTAGATCAGAATTGATTGTTGTTGGCTTAAAATCAATTATTGAAGTTGATTGAATTTATCATCGACTAGATTAGTCTATTAATGAGGAGGTAGGTATGAGGACTTATTATAATACAATGGTTGAGAAGACTAGCTAGGTTGTCCCTTATTATAGGCATAGTTCTGGTAGTGGGGCCTATTTTGATAATTTTGCACTGATGGAGTTTGGGTCTGAGCCTGAGTCTGTTGTGATTTCCAAGAGAAATTAGAGTAGTTACTCTAATGCTGGTTATATGAATTTGAAAGAAGATTATTAACCGGCTTAGAGTAGCCTTGAGTAGCTTAAACTTGTTCTTGGATAAAATATGAAAATTATGCAGCATGATGGATTGGGCTAGGTGATGTGAATTATGCAGAAGATTGTTGACCTAGGATTAGGAGTTGATCTAATTTCTGAGCAAGAAGGTCAACTTTATCTAATTTTTGGACTATTAGGTCCAAATTAGTCATTTGATTATCAGGTTTAATGTAAATCAATCATTCAATTAAGTTCAACTAAATCAAAAAAAGTTATTTTCTACCGTGCATGTATTAGTGTAATCCTAATGTATGGTTCAAAATTTTTTAGAATATTTTTTTATATTTTTTTATTATTTTATTTATTATTTTTAATTTAATTTAATTTAATTATTATTTTTAATATTTTTTAGTTAGTTTAATTTAATTTTTATTTTATTTTATTTTTAGAGGAAAAAGAAAAAGAAAGAAAGAAGAGTTCTAAAAAAGAGGTCCTATGGAGTCCTAGAACTAAGAAGAGAGAGAAAAATTAGGTTTAATTAGGTTTGATGTTGGTTAGCAATCAAGTTGATCAATCAATTCTGACATGGTTATCCTAGATCTAAACAGCTCCTAACTGTCAAGGTTACCTTCAAGCCCTCCAAGCATAGGATCAACCAATCAATTGACCAGGTAAGTGTAAGGTCGGTGGGAGTCCCTCCGTTGCTTGCCTTAGACACCAATTGTGCTTGGCTAGGTAAGCGAACGAAACCAATTAGAAACCATCTTCCTTCGGACCCAATCATTCCTGAACCACTTTCCTAGACACCAGCCAAATTGACTAACCCTAACCTAGTTCAACTCTTAGGATTTCTTATCCTATTGAGCTCAAGCTCCTAGGGCTGATGTCTAATTGATTTTAAAATTAAAGACTTAGGTCAATGTAGGATACTGGTTGGTTGTTTGTAGGCTAAGGAAGGATGATCAAATCTCTACCTTATCTTGTTTAATTAGTTTGTGCCCTTAATTTAATTTAATATGAATATGCACAAAAAAATTTTCAATCAAAGAGTTCTATGCAATTTAAACTAGATGCATACAACTAATTGAATTCTGAAAGGCTTACCTTACCTCCAGCAATCATTAGAAAAATAATAAAACTAATATGATGCATGCTCTAAATAGTTAGAGTTTCTAATCTTATCATGAAACTTTTAATTAGGTTTAAATGAATATTTTTTAAATTAATTTAAAAATAAAATAAATAAATAAATAAATAAATAAATAAGAGGACTAGAGTTAGGATTGATCTCACCAAGATTAGATGCTTTCTTTCTTTTCTTTTCTTTTTTCTTTTTTTCATTGGATAAATAAATAAAAAGTTAGTAAGCAATATTTAAAAAAAATATTTATAATTAATTTATAAAAAAATTAAAGAAATTAAAGAAAAAAAATAGCATCTATTCCTTCCTCAGCAACGGTGTCAAAAACTTGATAAGAACGTGATTTTGTCATTAAAACATCATGTTTATCAGTTTAATCCGACTTCTTAAAATAATTAAAAATGCATAGATAGCAGTGAGTCGGATCAAATCCATAGGAAAGATAGTATTTTTAGATTTAAAATTTTTAATTTTTTTTTAGAAAAAAATTTAAAATAAAATTTGAAGTCAGAAATTAAAAATTAAAATTATACAGTGGAAATTAAATTATGCAGAAAAGTAAACTTGGTACTAAGATCTACTAGTTAGATCTTAGCATCTACTTACAGAAAAATAATAAATAATAATTAAAATATAAAAATTAAATTATAATAAAAATAAAGAGTATAAAATTAAAGAACATAAAAATAAATATTACATTAATTAAAATTTTAAAATTTAAATATATGAAATTTTAAAAAATAAAAAATAAAATAAAATAGCCTGATCTCTGATCTTAGATCGGCATGGGTGGAAAGATGGTGTAGAAGTCCAGCTTTTTTTCTCGACACCAGTTGCCTCGAAGCAGCCATTAACCCAGAGCCTGACTTTACCCTGTACCAAAGCTTTACCTTGATCGAAGATACTTGATTTCTAGAGGCCTGGGGTCCTTTTTATAGAGCTAGAAGGGTTAGAGAGTTTTTTCTGAGCAATGTGGGACTAAGGAGCTCTTTGATCATCAAAATATAAAAAAATTTGAGTAAAAATTAGATTAAAAAAAGTTTTGGATGAATTCTATTGCTCTGGATAAAATCTGGCCATTGATAGAAATTCAACAGACCAAAAATCATCAAAATTGGATGTGTATCAGCCCAGATCATGTCGGATTAAATTCTAGCCATCCGATCACGCATTGATGGAGAAAATCTGGCCGTTGATTGCACATTGGGAGTTTTGATCATCGTCGGAAGCATTTTGGATTATCGAATCATCCCTTGGATCGAGCGCTACCGTTAGATGGCGATCCGCATGAAGTCTGAAGCTGAATCAAATTCGGAAATAACCACAATCGTTCGATCTTGGCCACAAGCTACCGCACCCTTCCGATGGTGCAATTACTACTCCCATAGACCACATGGACCGATCGCACTGCACAACACAGCCAATCAGTGCTCCTATCACCGAGTGAAAAGACCAGATTGCCCTATAAGCCATAATAAATTTCTATGGATCCTTTAAGGGTCTAGGTCCGCCACGTGTCGCGCTATGATTTATCGGATTCTACTGAGCTGACAGTCCATGCCTAAATCATGGATCGATTGGTGGCTTCTACAGCTGAGTTGGCTTTGACAGCGTAGCTTGGCTTAGCTTGCGAAGCCGGCTGAGCCATTTTTTTTATTATTTAATTTTTATTTATTTTATTTCTTTAGAAATTCATATCTTCTCCATTTTAGCTTTGTTTTGCTCAAAACTTATTTTATTATGATCAAAAAAATAAACTCTTTCTATTGATAATAAAATTTTATTTTTTAATTTTTCTTAATTATTAATTATTTTTTTAATTAATAAAAATATTAATTTTAAAAAAATATATATAAATTAATCATTAATTCTTAGAAATTAATATAAATTAATTGATAAATTAATATTTTTATTGATGAATTTATGATACTTATCATACTTATCAGAAGTGGCTCAATGATCGAACCACGGTGCGCTGCATTATGCTAGCTGCGATGAGCGATGAGTTCAGTCGAAGATTTTAGATAGCTCAACCAAATGAAATGCTCCAAGTATTGGAGGATTCTTTTAGCATACTCGATAATGTTGAGAGGCACAATACTAGTTACACCATCTTCAATGTCAGAATACGGGATGGAGCCTCTATCGCTGATCATATATTGTACATGATCGAGCTGATAGAGCGCTTGAGTAAACTCGACTTTTTCTTATATGAACAACTTGAGAAAGATACAATACTGAACTCGCTACCAAAGTTCTATCTTTCTTTTATTACTAATTATAAAATGACAAAGTCTAAAGTAAACTACGACGGCTTACTGGGGTTACTTCAAAACTTTGAGAAGGATCACCAACTCCATAAAGAGTCAATGAACTTAGTGGGAGGTTCATCTTCTGGTTCTCAATCCTGTAGGAAAGAAAAGAAGAATAAGAAGAAGAAAATAAAGAAGGTGCAAGTTTAGGTTGGAACATCAGTGCAGTGCCAGATCAGGAAGATCAAGCCCGATAAGAGTCAAGCTGAATGCTTCTTTTGTAAGAAGCGAGGATACTTGAAGAGAAACTATCCTCAGTACATTACTTTCCTAAATCCGAACAGGCAGAGAAAGAAGCAAGCGATTGCTGGGCAAGGTATTTATATGATAACTCCTTGCAATTTCTCTATTTATGATATTACTGATTGGGTATTAGATATTGATAGCCCTTACCATATTTGCAATTCATTGCAGGGGTTGTAGGTCAGTAGAAGATTCGAGCAAGATGAAAAATTCCTGAACGTTGGAGATGGAAGACCAATTCCAGTTATAGTTTTAGAAATTTTGAAACTTGTATTTGAATCTCATACCATTTTTTTAGTGATTGTCATTTCTATCCTAGTTTTTTTTTAAAATATCATTTCTGTAGGTCTGCCATAAACAATTATAAAATTTTAATAAAGAAATGAGTTTGTGATGTCATTGTGAATGGTGTTACTGCTTTCTATGGATAATTGAACAATGGTATATATATGTTATCACCTATTAATATAGTCTATTCTACTGGTAAGCACCCTAGATTAGATAATGTATCAGACATCTACTTATGGCACTGTAGGCTAGATCATATAAACAAAAATAAGATAAACAGATTGACTCAAGAGGGTATCCTCGAAGTCAGTGATTGTGAATCACTTCCAACCTGTAAGTCCTATCTTCTTGGTAAAATGACCAAGTCACCTTTTACTGAAAAAGGTGAGAGAGATAATGAGCTCTTAGGTCTAGTACATACTAATGTATGTGGACCAATGAGCACAGTGTCAGAGGTGGATATGTCTACTTCATCACTTTCATAGATGATCTATCTAGATATGGATATGTCGATCTGATGAAACATAAGTCGGATTCTTTTGAAATGTTCAAACGATTTCAAAGTGAAGTAGAAAAATAAACTGAGAAGAGTATTAAAATTCTTTGATCTGATCGAAGAGGAGAATATCTTTCTAGTAAGTTTCTCACATATCTAGGAGAGAATGGAATTCTCTTTCAGTGGACTCCTTTTGGAACACCACAGCATAATGGTGTGTCTAAAAGAAAGAATCGGATTCTATTAGACATGATCCAATCCATGATGGAATTTGCCAGCTTGTCGATATCCTTCTGGGGATATGCACTCGAATCGGCTTGTAATCTATTAAATAGGATTTCAAGTAAGTCTGTAGTTAAAATCCCATATGAGATATGGATAGGGCGTAAGCCAGCACTTTCATACCTTAGGATTTGAAGATCCCCGGCTTATATCCAACGGTTAATTACAGATAAACTTGGACCTAGCTCTAACAAGTGTACATTCATAGGGTATCCAAAAGAGACCAAAGGATACTATTTCTACCATGCTGATGAACAAAAGATATTCATCAGCCTTAGGGCAATCTTTTTGGAAAAGGAGTTCCTTGGTGAAGGAATTGTTGCCTCTAAGATTGAACTTGATGAAGTTCAATAGATAGAAAGTCCGACACAGAATATTGAACCTAAGTCAGATTTGATCAGATCAGATCTGAAGCCTAGTGAACCCGCACTATTAAGGCGATCCAGTAGAGTACCACGCCATCCGGATAGATACTATAAATTCTTATCTCAGGATGGTGATCCCATCGAACTCGATGAGAATGATGAGGATCCGATCACTTATATTGATGCGATGTAGAGATTCGACTTTAAGAAATGGCTAGAAACCATGAGATTCGAAATAGATTCCATGAAGGTCAATGATGTATGGACATTAGTTGACCCACCTGAAGGGTTAAACCCATTAGGTGTAAATGGATATTCAAAAGGAAAAGTGGCATAGACAGAAAGGTGGAGACCTATAAAGCCCATCTGATTGCCAAGAGGTATCGTCAATGTTATGTTATTGACTATGACAAGACATTCTCTCCAATGGCAATACTCAAATCTATTTGGATAATGCTTGCAATAGCTGCCCACCTGGACTATGAGATCTAACAGATGGATGTGAAGACGGCTTTCCTAAATGGAGAGCTAACTAAAGAGGTGTATATAATACAACCTAAGGGGTTCACATCCACAGATGAGTCCAAGATGTTCAGGCTTCAGAGATCCATTTATGGATTAAAGCAAGCATCTTAGAGTTGAAATATGTATTTTGATAAAATGATCAAAACGTATAGCTTAGTTAAGAATGGAGAAGAATCCTGCATTTACAAATGGACAAATGGTCCAGTAGTGGTATTCCTTATTTTGTACATACATGACATTCTCTTAATCAAAAATGACATTTCCGCACTATAAGGAATAAAAGTTTGGTTGTCATCACAATTCTCCATAAAGAACTTGGGTGAAGCATCCTACATCTTAGGGATGAAGATCTATAGGGATAGATCTAAAAGGATGTTAGGTATATCCCAGTTCACGTGCATAGAAACTATGCTGAAGAGGTTCAGCATGGAGAATTTCAAAAAGGGCTATCTTTCGATAGGCAAAGAAAGTTTTCTCTCTAAGAAGGATGTTCCGACAACTCCTGAAGAGAGGGAGCGTATGAATAAAATTTTATATGCTTCAACGGTGGGATCTATTATGCATACAATGACATATACAAGACCAGACATGGCATACTCACTAGTGTTAGATATATGTGCCCTAGAAGCCAGAATTGGCTGACACTTGTAATACACTTCTAGGGGCAAAATTGTAATTTTGACTATAATTTATAAAATGGGTTATTTTCTATCACACATGTGTATTTAGTGTCTGTGATACATCCTTTGAGTTAACGGTAATGATAATTCATATTTTCAAGAGTTGAAAATTTAAGACATGAATAATCATTATTAACTCATAAACATGCTCCCGACCATAGGATCATCACGAGGATGGTGATTGATCCAGAAGGTTGGTGTACGAATCGCTTCTCTTTAGTAGATGAGTCTTGAGTCTACGGTGTGGAGACACCGGAGCGAGAGTACAGGTACTCGTTAGAGAACGAGGGCACTGAGCGTGACCACCTCGAGTAGTCATTAGGAAGTCTACCTTCTCGTCAATGACTGACTCGATGCTGCAGTAGTGTGTCTGGTTCTTTGACCTGAGATGCATCGGCAGTTCACCTTGAGGGTGTTATAGTTTGACTACACCATTACTCGGTCTCCTAGCCATATGGAATCCCTTGAGGTGTATGTTGGCTATGAGCATGTTCATTGTAGGAACTGGATTGCATCAAGATGGGAAATCTATCTACCTCGGTGGTAGAGGAGCAGCCCTATGATGATCATGAGAATCAAGTCCATGAAGCCCATGGCCATGGCAGAGTGAAATAATAGAAAGAGTTTCTATTTAGATTTTCACATTGGACTCGAATCGAATGATTACATCATATGACAGAGACTAGGGTTTGACGAGTTCACCTTAACCCTAATCTGATCGGGGCTCAAGATAGAAGAACTTAATCACACAGGTAGCTGCACCAAGAGGTTCACATTCAGCTCTGATGGGTTGCCACCATATACTGCTAGGTGTCACTGGTGGATTTTGGGAGCAATTAGAATGATTTAGATGATCGATCATTCTAGCTGTTCGAATCAGAAGAGTTCTGATCCATCGAAAGGAGTTTCGATGATGTCGATGATAGAGATCATGACATATCCCATTACCATACAGAACTGAACCTAACTGGATCACACAAACAAGGGTTTGAATCTAGGTGATCATCAATTGAACTGATCTAGTTCAATTGATCTGAATGAGATTCAATTAGGTTCAAGAAAATCGTGCTAGCACTCGATTGAACCTAACGTTCTTCTTTTACTATCATAAATAAGTTGTCCTGACTGAGCCAAAGAAGTTTGTGCTCAATCAGAGGCCTTCATATGGTCTGACTGGAGGTTGTCTAAGTCAGAATAGGTTGTCTTATTTGTAAGACATTATCTGCCATTTTTGGTCACCTGCCATTTCTTGTTCTTTGACTTTGGTCAAAAGTCTACCTTTGACTGGTCAAACATTGACCATTCACCCTTTGACTTTTGACCACATGTCATGCACCTATTGGAGAGCTGGTGGGGGCTTGTCCCCCTGCCAGAACCTGGCAAGGAGAAGGGCGCACGCCAAGGGTGGCGTGAGCCCAAGTAGGAGGCGCCTAGGAGTCCTTGTTGGACAAGGACTCCACCTCCCTTTTGGATTCCAATCAGAGTTCTACTAAGAATCCAGTTTGACTGATCTTAGGCACCCTCTAAGGAGGAAATCCAGGGGTCTCTATTCCAACCAATCAGATTTAGATCTGATTTCACAAAGGATTGTGATTGGTTGAGAGGAAGAGGAGTTGGATCATAAGAGGTCTATAAATAAGACCCTGCGCCCAACCCTAATTAAAAATGCAATTAGACACGCCCCAAGGCTGCCTCTCCCCTCCTTCTCCATGCCATAGTCTCTTCTCCCCTTGCTCTCCACGTCCAAAAGTGTTTTGGATTTAGGTTGGTGCAATTCAGATCAAGGAAAGGCGATCAAAAGCAAGAAGGCTGCGCTGCTGCAAAAGGACAACTGCAGATCTTCAAAAGAGTTTTGAAGATCCTCCAGATCAGATCCAGATCTGATTTTTGGAGGTGTGATAGAGAAGAAGAAGATCTCCAGATCCAACCCGAGTGGATACTAATAGAGGCCAGGCGCTTGCGTGGCTAAGATCCAGAACCTTCCGCTGCAATCAGGATCATCTACAGGGTAATAGGATTACCCGAATCAGGTAAATTAAATTTGATTTAATTTATCTTATTTTATTTTATTTATTAAAATAATAATAATTAGATCTAAAACTTATCAAGATCTGATTGAGATCAAGAAAAAATTTTTGAAATATATCTCTTGATCTGATCAGATCTGGACGAACCTGGACCGAAAAATCAAGATTTTCCTTCAACTGGTATCAGAGCCAGGATTCTAAAATTATTTAGATCTAATTTTAATTTTATTTTAATTATAAAATAAAATGATTTTAGATGTCACATGAGATGTGATCAGATCTGAAATCAAAAAAATTAAAATTAAATGATTTGGATCTAAGAACATGAAGATATGCATGACTAGTTCTAGAATAGAATAGTTCTATAGAATAGTTTTGCATGTCTTTGATTTAATCTGATTAAATTAAATTTTAGATCTTCTTATTTACTATTTTCTGATATTATAAGTGTTATAATAACATCTGATAAATAGCAAATAAAAAATTATTTAATTTTAAATATTATATGAGATATGATAGATGCATGACTAGACTAGTTGTAGAATAGTTCTACATAATTGTCTAGATTAGAATTTATTTTGATTAGATCAATTTAAATCTAATTTTTTAGATTATTATGAGATAATTTAGATCTGAAAACATGCATGATTTGATACATGAGATGTATGCAAAATATGCCTTGATTAGATCTAAATTTGTATATGAGATATATGATATAGATCTATAACTATTTTGTAGATTTACATGTTTCTGATTAAGACGTTCCTCTTGGCCGTCCGATCATAAGAACGAAGAAGGGTTTGAAGGCCCTCTCTTCCCATTCGATGGGGTGTTCTTATGATGTGTAGGGGTGCTACGTGTTCGTCCTTAATCAGAAATCCAAAACTTACTTTCTACAAAACCCTAGATCTTGAAACCCTAGGATTTATTGTGCATATTTTGTTTATGAACCCAACTTAATTAAGAATTAAGTTTATGGAATATTAATTAGGTCTAAAATTGAGAATTTTAGATCTAAGACATATTCATAATACTGGGTTCGGGCTTGGGTAGCTCAATTAGGTCTAAGCGGTTGATCAAACCGAATCAAGAGTTGGCTAGATGGGATCAACAATGCTTAAATTGACCAGCCTAATAGGATTAAGTTTGGGTCAAGATCGAGTCACGATCAAGCAAGACCTAATTAGGCTCAGAGGTTAGAGTCTGGATTGTAGGCTAACCCAATTGGTTCTGACTCAACAATTTGGTGTCTAAGGTAAGTTTGGCACAGACGACCGACTGGTTTTTAATTGGAAGCTACTCGACCTGAATGCGTTCTTGTGCAAGTTAATGGCATATTTCTTCCACCGGTCTCACTTACCTGGCCATATCTGTTGACACAATTCTGATCTGAGGTGGTCAATAATTCGAGCTGACCCATGCCACTAGGTTAGTCATAATTGTTATGACTAAGCCAAGTCTAGTTTAATGAGACCTGAATCAATTCTCCCTAAGAAAAGATTAAGTCTGAGGTCTTCCACCATTGTAGACGTGCGGGCCCTTCCCGGGGTTGATTGTTCTCGGCTGGATACAGTGGCTCAGTTGCACCGGGAAGATGCAACCATGTCTATTAGGCATTGGATGCTATGGGCTGGAGGATGAGTTGGGCTCAATATTCTGGATACGGTGAGAGACCCAATTAGGAACCCAGTCTATGCAAATGGTGGGTCTGACTTAACTAAGGAGTGGATCAATATTCTGGATACGGTGAGATTCATGAATTAGAGATCAAGTTTGGGTGCACCAATGATTAGACAATCATTGAACAAGAGTTGTTCACTCATTGGCTAACCCATCACCAATAACTGTTAGGTGAGGTGATGAGTCAGTTGGTGAGACCGCACCACCCACTAGAAATCATCAATCGTGGAGATTTTCGTATCTCTACAGAGGGAGTGTAGGGATCCGAGAAAATAGTGGGAGCTAATTTATTTAAAAATAAAATCCCTAAACAAATTGGTCAAGTCAAAATTACAGTATCTAACTAGAATCTTTGACTCTCTATAGGAAAATGTTTGCGTCCAACCCACTGGCACGTATCCTAGACACACATAGACTGACTGGACCCAATTATAAAGATTGGCTCAGGAACTACAAAATTGTTTTGGGTTCAGAGAAGTTAACACATGTTTTGGATCAGGACCTCCCACCTTACCAGCTCGTCCATCCACTGAACAGAGAGCGTCTCTGGAAAAATGGATTGACGAAGACAATAAGGCCAGATACTACATATTGGGCTCGATGTCTGATGAGCTCCAGCGCCAACATGAAGATATCGGGACTGCTCGCCAAATGTTGGCTCACCTGCAGGAGATGTTTGGTGAACAGAGTCGCGCAGCCAAATATCAAGTCACGAAATGACTTTTTAAGGCTAAGATGCGTGATGGGCAGTCAGTCCAAGATCACTGTCTGATGAATGATCAAGGACATGGAAGAGCTTGAGAAGCTCGGTGTGAAGTTAGACTTGGACTTGCAAAATGATATTATTCTGCAATCCTTGACTGATGCATATGGACAATTCATCATGAATTACCACATGCATAAACTTCAGAATTCCTTGGCCGAGTTAATGAATATGCTGGTTACCGCTGAGCTTTCTATGAAAGGTTCTAAAGGCTCAGTTCTTGCTATGGAACGGACTTCTTCCAAAAAAAGTCTTATGGAAAGAAAAAGAAGTCTGTGAAAAAGCAAAAGGTAGAAGGATCAAAGAAGAAGAAGGCAGAACCGAAGAAGAAGATCGAATGGCAAAGGAAAGTGTTTCCATTGCAACAGCGACGGCCATTGAAAGCGGAACTGCCCTACTTACCTGGCCACCCTGAAGAACAAGAAGGAAGGTCCTTCTGGAGGTATGCTCGTTATTGAGTCTAACCTTACGGTTTCTTCTGCATCCAGTTGGGTGCTTGACTCCAGTTCTAGTGCTCATCTGTGCACTTCTATGCAGGGTCTTGAGGATAGCAGGAGGTTGAGGGATGGAGACATGATTCCTACGCATCGATAATGGAGCAAGAGTTGCTGTAGTAGCCATGTGAAAACATACCCTCTGTGATTACCATCTGGTTTAGACTTAGTTTTAAAAGACTGTTATTATGTGCCCTGTAGCTAGCAGGAAATTTGATTTCTGTTTCATGCTTAGCACAAGAAGGCTATGTGATTACCTTCTTTAAGGACCATTGTAACATTCTTTATGAAAGAAATAAAATTGCAAATGGTTTCCTTATTAATGGTCTTTATTAGCTACATATTGATGTACCTATTCTAACTATCGAGCAAAACATGAATGCCAAACGACCTAGGGATAGTCCAAACGACAGATATCTATGGCACCTAAGATTAGGTCATATAGCAGAAGATAGGATCAACAAATTGGGAAAATGGGCTATTGAGTCCATTGACTTCCGAGTCATATCCAACTTGCGAATCTTGTCTCCAAGGCAAAATGACTAAACTCCCTTTTGTTGGACATGGGGAGAGGGCCACAGATCTCCTTGCCCTAGTACATACAGATATGTGCGGCCCATTTGATGTGCCGGCTAGAGGCAATTTTATCTACTTCATTATCTTTATTGATGATTTATCTAGGTATGGGTATGTGTATCTTATGAAACATAAGTCTGAAGCTTTTGAAAAGTTCAAAGAATTCAGACATGAAGTAGAAAAATAAATTAGAAAATCCATTAAGGTTCTTCGATCAAATCGATGAGGTGAATACCTTAGTCAAAAATTCCTAGACTATCTCAAGGATAATGGCATAGTCTCTCAATGGACTCCACCAGGAACACCTCAACTCAACGGAGTTTTAGAACAGAGAAATCAGACTCTATTGGATATGGTCCGATCCATGATGAGCTTCACAGACCTTCCTAATTTTCTTTGGGGATATTTATTGTTAACTTCAATTTATCTACTGAATAGGGTTTCCTCTAAGACCGTTCCTACCACACCGTATGAGATATGGTATGATAAGAAACCAAGTCTGAGTCATCTCAGAATTTGAGGTTATTCGGCTCATGTCAAAAGACAACAAGCAGATAAGTTAGAGTTTAGATCCTTTAGAGCTCGATTTATAGGATATCCTAAAGAGTCATTAGGATACTATTTCTACATTCCAGAAGACCACAATGTGATTGTGAGTTGACATACCATCTTTCTTGAAAAATAGTTTATTCAAGATAGCGACATTGGAAAGTAGATTAAGCTTGATGAGAAAGTCTCACAAGTACAATGAGCTAAGGACCAATTGGAATAAAATCAGGTTGAGCCAATAAGAACACTACCTCCTCCACCTTGTAGATCGGAAAGAGTTTTTCGTCCCCCTAAAAGATACTTAGGTATTATTTCAGAGAAAGTAGAGAAAATGTTCCTTGTAGGTAATGGTGCTCATGGTGATGATCCCAAAACCTACAATGAGGCGATATCAGATATCGACTTCGAAAAATGGCTAGAGGCAATGTAGTCAGAAATTGACTCGATGCACTCCAACCAAGTCTGGACCTTGGTAGATCCACCAGAAGATATAGTACCTATTGGGTGTAAATGGACCTTCAAGAGAAAGATTGGTGCAGATGAAAATGTGGAGATATTCAAGGCTAGATTAGTGGCAAAAGGTTATAGTCAGCGCGAAGGCATTGACTATCAGGATACCTTTTCCCTAGTGGCTATGCTAAAATTCATCTGCACATTACTTGCCGTTGTAGTCTATTTCGATTATGAAATATGACAAATGGATGTGAAAATGGCGTTCTTAAACGGATATCTTGAGGAAGATATCTATATGGAACAGCCGCTAGGTTTCACATCCAGTGATATTGATGACAAGGTTTGCAAGCTGCAAAGGTCCATATATGGACATAAGCAAGCATCTCGGAGCTGGAATACTCATTTTAATGATGTGATCAAAACGTTTGGTTTCATAAAAAATGAAGAGGAACCATGTGTCTTCAAAAAGATCAGTGGGAGCGCTGTTATCTTCCTCGTATTGTACGTAGATGACATTCTCCTTATTGAAAATGATATTCCCATGATGACAACAGTCAAATTATGGTTGTCTAAGGGATTCCCCATGAAAGACCTAGGTGAAGCATCCTTTATTCTTGGAACTAAGGTCTATAGGGATAGACCGAATAGGATGCTGGGACTTTCACAGAAGATGTACATAGAGAAAGTACTAAAGAGGTTTAGTATGGAAAACTCTAAGAGGGGATTAATACCTTTCAGACATGGTATTCATCTTTTCAAGAAGATGTGCCCTAGCACACCTGAGGAAATAGAATGCATAAGCAAGATCCCTTATGCTTCTACAATAGGGAGCCTCATGTATGCCATGCTATGTACACGACCTGATATAGCCCATGCTGTGAGTGTCACAAGCAGATATCAGTCAAATCCAGGTGAAGAACACTAGACTTCTATGAAATGCATCCTTAAGTACTTGAGAAGAACTAAGGATATAACGTTGGTCTTTGGTAATGGAGAACTCCAAGTCCAGGGATACACAGACTCAGATTTCATGTTCGATATAGATGAAAGAAAGTCGACATCTGGGAGTCTGTTTGTGTGCAATGGTGGTGCTATCAATTGAAAGAGTTCCAAGCAAACGGTGATAGTAGATTCCACCATGGAAGCAGAATATATCGCTGCATCAGAGGCTGCGAAGGAAGCATTCTGGTACAAAAAGTTTGCTGTAGAAATTAGAGTAATGCCATCAGATGCCATTCCTCTTTACTGCGACAACAATGGCGCCATAGCCCTTGCTAAGGAGCCGAGGTCTCACCAGAAGTCCAAGCACATTGAGCGGCGATATCATCTCATCCGCGATTACCTTGAGAAATGTTACGTTGAGGTCAAGAGAGTCAACTCCGCAGATAATGTGGCAGACCCACTTACAAAGCCGTTGGGCCAGCAGAAGATCGAAGCCCACCTTGAGAAGATGGGACTTAGACTTGTAGCCAATTGGCTTTAGGACAAGTGGGAGATTGTTAGATATATGTGCCCTAGAAGTCAGAATTGGCTGACACTTGTAATACACTTCTAGGGGCAAAATTATAATTTTGACTATAATTTATAAAATGGGTTATTTTCTATCACACATGTGTATTTAGTGTCTGTGATACATCCTTTGAGTTAATGGTAATGATAATTCATATTTTCAAGAGTTGAAAATTTAAGACATGAATAATCATTATTAACTCATAAACAGCTCCCGACCATAGGATCATCACGGAGATGGTGATTGATCCGGAAGGTTGGTGTACGATCGCTTCTCTTTAGTAGATGAGTCTTGAGTCTACGGTGTGGAGACACCGGAGTGAGAGTACAGGTACTCGTTAGAGAATGAGGACACTGAGCGTGACCACCTCGAGTAGTCATTAGGAAGTCTACCTTCTCGTCAATGACTGACTCGATGCTGCAGTAGTGTGTCTGCGTTCTTTGACCTGAGATGCATCGGCAGTTCACCTTGAGGGTGTTATAGTTGACTACATCATTACTCGGTCTCCTAGCCATATGGAAACCCTGAGGTGTATTGGCTGTGACATGTTCTTTGTAGGAACTGGATTGCATCAAGATGGGATCTATCTACCTCGGTGGTAGAGGAGCCAGCCCTATGATAATCATGAGAATCAAGTCCTGAAGCCATGGCCATGGCAGAGTGAAATAATAGAAAGAGTTTCTATTTAGATTTTCACATTGGACTCGAATCGAATGATTACATCATATGACAGAGACTAGGGTTTGACGAGTTCACCTTAACCCTTAATCTGATCGGGCTCTTAAGATAGAAGAACTGAATCACACAGGTAGCTGCACCAAGAGGTTCACATTCAGCTCTGATGGGTTGCCACCATATACTGCTAGGTGTCACTGGTGGATTTTTGGGAGCAATTAGAATGATTTAGATGATCGATCATTCTAGTTGTTCGACATCAGAAGAGTTCTGATCATCGAAAGGGGTTTCGATGATGTCTTTGATAGAGATCATGACATATCCATTACCATACAGAACTGAACCTAATCGTCACACAAACAAGGGTTTGAATCTAGTGATCATCAATTGAACTGACTAGTTCAATTGATCTGAATGAGATTCAAAGGTTCAAGGAAATCGTGCTAGTACTTCGATTGAACCTAACGTTCTTTCTTTTACTATCATAAATAAGTTGTCCTGACTGAGCCAAAGGAGTTTGTGCTCAATCAGAAGGCCTTTCATATGGTCTGACTGGAGTTGTCCAAGTCAGAATGAGTTGTCTTATTTGTAAGACATTACCTGCCATTTTTGGTCACCTGCCATTTCTTGTTCTTTGACTTTGGTCAAAAGTCTACCTTTGACTGGTCAAAGTTTGACCATTATCCTTGACTTTTGACCACATGTCATGCACCTATTAGAGAGCTGGTGGGCCTGTCCCCCTGCCAGAACCTGGCAAGGAAAAGGGCGCACGCCAAGGGTGGCGTGAGCCCAAGTAGGAGGCGCCTAGGAGTCCTTGTTGGACAAGGACTCCACCTCCCTTTTGGATTCCAATCAGAGTTCTACTAAAAAATCCAGTGACTGATCTTAGGCGCCCTCTAAGAGGAATCCAGGGGTCTCTATTCCAACCAATCAGATTTAGATCGATTCACAAAGGGTTGTGATTTGTTGAGGAAGAGGAGTTGGATCACAAGAGGTCTATAAATAAGACCCTGCGCCCAACCCAATATTAAAAATGCAATTAGACACGCCCCAAGGCTGCCTCTCCCCTCCTTCTCCACGCCTAGTCTCTTCTCCTCTTGCTCTCCACTCAAAGTATGTTTTGGATTAGTTGGTGCAATTCAGATCAAAGAAAGGCGATCAAAAGCCAAGAAGCTGCGCTGCTGCAAAAGGACAACTGCAGATCTTCAAAGAGTTTGAAGATCCTTCCAAGATCAGATCCAGATCTATTTTTGAGGTTATGTATAGAGAAGAAGAGAATCTCCAGATCCAACCCAGTGGATACCGTATAGGCCAGGCGCTTGCGTGGCTAAGATCCAAGAACCTTCCGCCTGCAATCAGGATCATCTACAGTGTAATAGGATTACCCAATCAGTAAATTAAATTTGATTTAATTTATCTTATTTTTATTTATTAAAATAATAAAATAATCAATCTGAAAACTTATCAAATCTGATTGAGATCAAGAAAAAATTTTTGAAATAATATCTCTTGATCTGCATCAGATCTGACGAACTGGACGAAAAATCAGGATTCCTCACACTAGGAGTTAGTAAGAGATACCAATTCCAACCCTAGAAAAAAATTTACTGAAAGATGCGTTTAAACACCATCCTTAAGTATTTTCAGAAGAATTACTAAGGACCAATGGCTTAATTTTATGGCTGAGTCAGCATCTAAAGTTTATCTGGATTTACATACTCCAACTTTCAATTTGATTATGATTGATAGTAAAAGTGTATCGAGATATATCTTTACTCTAAATGGTGAAGTCATCTTACTAAAAAAGTTTCAAACAACATATAATGGCTGACTCTATTTGCCAAAGTAGAGTACATGACAGCATCAGATGTTAGTAACCAGAAAGTATGTGACTGAAGAAAGTTCATCGCTACCTCAGGAGTAGCACTCTTTCATTGATGGTCTTAGTCCTGCTCTACTGCGACACACGTAGTGCCATAGCTCAAGCAAAGGAACCTCGAAGCACACTTAGTGGACAAAGCACATTAATCT